>BMAO01010195.1:0-39504 GCA_019973975.1 Trichonephila clavata
TAAGAGTGTACGTAATACATGTTGAAAACAAGAGTTAAGTTTTAAAAAAATCCTATTTCTAATAGAAAAATATAAATTTTAAGTTAATTTTTTTTTCTAAAGCAACAATTTTTCTACTTGTAAATCTGAAAATTTTTTGAAACAAATATATGTAAATGTGTAATATTATATATTTTAGTCATAGGTAGGATATATTGTTGGAATTGAAACGTGCGCTACTGAATTTATTAATTTAAAAGAGTGGAATAAAAATTTTAGCTTATCTAAAAACAGACAGAGGTTTTGATGATACAAAGCAATTCATAATAAAAATCATTGCTTTCAAAATAAATATAAATTGACCATTTCAGCTTTTAAAGAATCACGTTAATTCCTGGATTACACATTTAATTATGTTTCTTAGATAATATACGTAATGAAATGCAATGGACAAAACATTTTTCCTACTGGTCACAAACAAATACAACATGTCACTATAGAAATTAAAATTTACTATATCATTCACTTTAATGTAAGTCTGAATGTAATGTAATTTTGAAATTTTTTTCCACTTCCCGAACTATCGAAATATGTGAATTTTCGTACATGTGATATAGAAATGATTTAAATACATACAATTAATATCAGGTAAGCGTCTACTTTTGTTAATGCATAATCAGTGTGTTTTATTAGTCTTTTTTGGACTATATGTGGTTAATCTGTCCAAGACCCTCCCAGCCATCTCATTGCCTCTTAATTTTCTCCGGATATTTTACTGCCCCCCTGAAAACCACAAACGCCCACAAGGGAGCGTTATCGCCCACGTTGAGAACCTATGGTTTAGGGATTCGTGAACATTTACTAACGGAATATTTTGTATTACCGTTATATATTTGAAATTAAATAAGTAATCAGAAAATATTATTCATTAACCGCAAGATTTGAATGTTTCGTAATTGTGTACATTTTCATTTTCTATGTACAATGAGATTGAGCAAATGTTTTACATTGGTAGCAAAACGGCTAAGGATGACACAGAGTTATAGTTGAATATTTTTAAAGCATGGAGCGAATGTTTTGATTTCGCTGTGAGATATTGCAAGCAAAGAAAATATTAAACACTGACAAATACTAAAATACTTTTGGATAAAATGCAACTATTTGCTTTATATATACGCTATGCATACTTTCATTTTTTCTAGGTGAAGAAGTTATAGAAAACTACTTTTTACATAACATCTAACATATTTAAAGGGAAAAGCAACAAGCTAAAATATCCCAACAATGAAAGAATTGATCTCTCCAAAAATGGCCCTTAATAATTGTTTCAATGTCCAATTGTAAATTTTTTTGAAATGTTATTTTCGGTTCTCGAAGTTTAGAGAACACTGGTAGCTCGAAAAAGTTAGAGAAATGACGATATAAGATACCCTGCGTTTCTTTATAAGAATTCTAAAATAAATGTAATTAAAGGAATCGAGTGTAAATGTTAATCACAATAAAATTCCACTAAAGGAAAAAATTATTTACTAAAGTTCTTGCGTAACCTTGTTTAGACATGTATGAGATATAAGAGAATCGCGCGCGCATTCATCATTTTGCAGAATAAAAAAGCGCTTTTTTGAGAAGAACGAGGTAAGAATTTGGAAATTTCGGTCGAGCTAATGTACCGCACTTCTACGACACACATTTAAATGTTGTTAGAGATATTTTAATGTGTTTACCTCTTCGCTAATTCGTTTCTTTTCCGCAAAGTTCTAGTACAATACATTATTGCGTGTCTATTCCCAAACAGTGCAGATTAAAAATGACTTGCGCTAAGTATGTGTACCAAATTTAAGTATCACGAAAGGAACGTGATACAGGAAAAGGGAAGACTTCGGTCATTTCAATTAGTGTAGGCGGTCAAAAATGTTGTGTTTACAAATATATTGCTCTGATATGGTATGAAAAATTGAATGGCGGGACTTTATCGAATTCGCGTTGATAATCTGGGAAAACAGTAAACCCAAACAGTGCTGGGAAAATGAATGAAAGGCGGGAATTCGAGGAGATATGGATAAGATATCTCTTTACGTTACGTTTGTTACTACGAGAATCTTTATCAAAAATGGGATTTCAGTCTTTTCCCAAGGTTTTTATTGAGTTCTCATATATATAACACCGGAGCGCTACGGTATTCACATCCTTAGTTTTCGGAACTAGTTCTCGAAACAGATATGGGTATGAGCTACCTGTGTGGAGCTTTTCTGTTTATTAGCTTCGCTTTGTGCGGATCGCTGCCGGTTCCAGCATACGACAGCGAAGGACATCTTATGCAACGTAATCCTCTCCGTGGAGCATACTGGATAAGGGCTGGATTCCGTACACAGCAAAGAGGAGAAATAACTCCAAACGCAAGACACAGTGAGTTGATTGCATCTGAAATTGTAGCATTCTGCCAACTTACCGACATTCCTCCTGTCAATCCTGATTGCCCTTTCATCGTGGAGAAAAACTTCGATCCTCATCGAATTCCACAGTGGATTTCAAACATCACGTGCATCTCGGAAACGTCAGCATTTTCCGACTTTGAGCTTGCCACACAATGTGAGCAAGTAACAACAGAAGTTGCAGTGCTGAAGAAAACGTCGAATTCTAAAGGCCAAGAAATCTTCAATCAAGCATGGGAAAATGTCAATGTCGCTTGCATTCGAACTGTTCCTATTTCGGACATTGAAAGTCAACCCGGCCACTCCATTTCCTTCGGTATGTGAGACACATTCTTGCATTGGAGATCTTTGGAGACTTCCAAGGAAAGAAAATATTTTGTGCCAATTAATGTTGTCAACAACGAAACATTTTCTACTAAAATCTGCTCAAATTTTGCAGGAATTGTTACACATTTCATGTTTTATAAACTTTGTTCTTGTTTTGAAATGTCGGTGATATTTTGACATGTGTTTTCATCTGTTAATTTTTTTAAATAAATATTGATATTTGTTACTTACTTTGTTGTTTTTCTTTCCCTCGATAAGCAGTATGAACCTTCTAGTGTAACATTGTATAACTAACAGTATTTATATAGCATTAAAAGTATATACCATTTTCTTTTTACTTGATATTGATAGATTTCTCAGCATAGGAGACATTTAAGATTGAAATTAGTTTTGAAAGATTCCGTTCGGTCATTATGCTCAGTTACTTTTATTATTAATTTCTGGAAGGAAAAGAAAGGAATACATCTAAATGAGAATTTTAAATATGGGATTCATAAACTAAAACACGCACTTTTTTTATCCATCGTGTTGTAAATACAATATTTTTCGAAAGATTTGGACAGCGTGTTTAATGTACAATTCTACTTATCGTCTCTAATATAGTAACTTGCGTGACTTTGTAGAATAATTAGTATGGCAGCTAACTTTATAGGTTCGCAAGGAAATGGCTTTTCTTTTCAAAGAAAGACAAGGAAAACTTCTATCAAACAATGTATTTCTTTCTCTCTAAATGTATTTTCATGATCTTTGAAAAATCGTATTTTTCTTTCTACTTTATAAAAAAAAAGATTGAGACGCATTTAAAATAAATCTTAAAAAGGGAGTAGAAAGATACTCAGAGAATCTCATGTAATGTTCATTATAGTTTAGGGCATAGGTTCCCAACCTCTTTTGAACTGGCACCCCTTCTCTAATAAACATTTGGATATCGCCCCGTTTTCTAGTGAATATTTCAATACCGCCCCCTTCCCCTCTAGAGAAATAAGAGTGTACGTAATACATGTTGAAAACAAGAGTTAAGTTTTAAAAAAATCCTATTTCTAATAGAAAAATATAAATTTTAAGTTAATTTTTTTTTCTAAAGCAACAATTTTTCTACTTGTAAATCTGAAAATTTTTTGCCACAAATATATGTAAATGTGTAATATTATATATTTTAGTCATAGGTAGGATATATTGTTGGAATTGAAACGTGCGCTACTGAATTTATTAATTGAAAAGAGTGGAATAAAAATTTTAGCTTACCTAAAAACAGACAGAGGTTTTGATGATACAAAGCAATTCATAATAAATCATTGCTTTCAAAATAAATATAAATTGACCGTTTCAGCTTTTAAAGAATCACGTTAATTCCTGGATTACACATTTAATTATGTTTCTTAGATAATATACGTAATGAAATGCAATGGACAAAACATTTTTCCCACTGGTCACAAACAAAGACAACATGTCACTATAGAAATTAAAATTTACTATATCATTCACTTTAATGTAAGTCTGAATGTAATGTAATTTTGAAATTTTTTTCCACTTCCCGAACTATCGAAATATGTGAATTTTCGTACATGTGATATAGAAATGATTTAAATACATACAATCAGTATCAGGTAAGCGTCTACTTTTGTTAGTGCATAATCAGTGTGTTTTATTAGTATTTTTCGGACTATATTTGGTTAATCTGTCCAAGACCCTCCCTGCCATCTCATTGCCTCTTAATTTTCTCTGGATTTTTTACTGCCCCCTGAAAACCTCAAACGCCCACAAGGGAGACTTATCGCCCACGTTGAGAACCTATAGTTTTGGGATTCGTGAACATTTACTAACGGAATATTTTGTATTAGCGTTATATTTTTGAAATTAAATAAGTAATCAGAAAATATTATTCATTAACCTCAAGATTTGAATGTTTCTTAATTGTGTACATTTTCATTTTCTATGTACAATGAGATTGAGCAAATGTTTTACATTGGTAGCAAAACGGCTAAGGAGGACACAGAGTTATAGTTGAATATTTTTAAAGCATGGGCGAATGTTTTGATTTCGCTGTGACATATTGCAAGCAAAGGAAATATTAAAAATTGACAAATACTAAAATACTTTTGGATAAAAATGCAACTATTTCCTTTATATATACGTTATGCATACTTTCATTTTTTCTAGGTGAAGAAGTTATAGAAAACTACTATTTACATAACATCTAACATATTTAAAGGGAAAAGCAACAAGCTAAAATATCCCAACAATGAAAGAATTGATCTCTCCAAAAATGGCCCTTAATAATTGTTTCAATGTCCAATTGTAAATTTTTTTGAAATGTTATTTTCGGTTCTCGAAGTTTAGAGAACACTGGTAGCTCGAAAAAGTTAGAGAAATGACGATATAAGATACCCTGCGTTTCTTTATAAGAATTCTAAAATAAATGTAATTAAAGGAATCGAGTGTAAATGTTAATCACAATAAAATTCCACTAAAGGAAAAAATTATTTACTAAAGTTCTTGCGTAACCTTGTTTAGACATGTATGAGATATAAGAGAATCGCGCGCGCATTCATCATTTTGCAGAATAAAAAAGCGCTTT
Source organism: Trichonephila clavata (assembly GCA_019973975.1). NCBI lineage: Eukaryota > Metazoa > Arthropoda > Arachnida > Araneae > Nephilidae > Trichonephila > Trichonephila clavata. Next base: position 5,317 of record BMAO01010195.1, read on the forward strand.
TTTGAGAAGAACGAGGTAAGAATTTGGAAATTTCGGTCGAGCTAATGTACCGCACTTCTACGACACACATTTAAATGTTGTTAGAGATATTTTAATGTGTTTACCTCTTCGCTAATTCGTTTCTTTTCCGCAAAGTTCTAGTACAATACATTATTGCGTGTCTATTCCCAAACAGTGCAGATTAAAAATGACTTGCGCTAAGTATGTGTACCAAATTTAAGTATCACGAAAGGAACGTGATACAGGAAAAGGGAAGACTTCGGTCATTTCAATTAGTGTAGGCGGTCAAAAATGTTGTGTTTACAAATATATTGCTCTGATATGGTATGAAAAATTGAATGGCGGGACTTTATCGAATTCGCGTTGATAATCTGGGAAAACAGTAAACCCAAACAGTGCTGGGAAAATGAATGAAAGGCGGGAATTCGAGGAGATATGGATAAGATATCTCTTTACGTTACGTTTGTTACTACGAGAATCTTTATCAAAAATGGGATTTCAGTCTTTTCCCAAGGTTTTTATTGAGTTCTCATATATATAACACCGGAGCGCTACGGTATTCACATCCTTAGTTTTCGGAACTAGTTCTCGAAACAGATATGGGTATGAGCTACCTGTGTGGAGCTTTTCTGTTTATTAGCTTCGCTTTGTGCGGATCGCTGCCGGTTCCAGCATACGACAGCGAAGGACATCTTATGCAACGTAATCCTCTCCGTGGAGCATACTGGATAAGGGCTGGATTCCGTACACAGCAAAGAGGAGAAATAACTCCAAACGCAAGACACAGTGAGTTGATTGCATCTGAAATTGTAGCATTCTGCCAACTTACCGACATTCCTCCTGTCAATCCTGATTGCCCTTTCATCGTGGAGAAAAACTTCGATCCTCATCGAATTCCACAGTGGATTTCAAACATCACGTGCATCTCGGAAACGTCAGCATTTTCCGACTTTGAGCTTGCCACACAATGTGAGCAAGTAACAACAGAAGTTGCAGTGCTGAAGAAAACGTCGAATTCTAAAGGCCAAGAAATCTTCAATCAAGCATGGGAAAATGTCAATGTCGCTTGCATTCGAACTGTTCCTATTTCGGACATTGAAAGTCAACCCGGCCACTCCATTTCCTTCGGTATGTGAGACACATTCTTGCATTGGAGATCTTTGGAGACTTCCAAGGAAAGAAAATATTTTGTGCCAATTAATGTTGTCAACAACGAAACATTTTCTACTAAAATCTGCTCAAATTTTGCAGGAATTGTTACACATTTCATGTTTTATAAACTTTGTTCTTGTTTTGAAATGTCGGTGATATTTTGACATGTGTTTTCATCTGTTAATTTTTTTAAATAAATATTGATATTTGTTACTTACTTTGTTGTTTTTCTTTCCCTCGATAAGCAGTATGAACCTTCTAGTGTAACATTGTATAACTAACAGTATTTATATACCATTAAAAGTATATACCATTTTCTTTTTACTTGATATTGATAGATTTCTCAGCATAGGAGACATTTAAGATTGAAATTAGTTTTGAAAGATTCCGTTCGGTCATTATGCTCAGTTACTTTTATTATTAATTTCCTGAAGGAAAAGAAAGGAATACATCTAAATGAGAATTTTAAATATGGGATTCATAAACTAAAACACGCACTTTTTTTATCCATCGTGTTGTAAATACAATATTTTTCGAAAGATTTTGACAGCGTGTTTAATGTACAATTCTACTTATCGTCTCTAATATAGTAACTTGCGTGACTTTGTAGAATAATTAGTATGGCAGCTAACTTTATAGGTTCGCAAGGAAATGGCTTTTCTTTTCAAAGAAAGACAAGGAAAACTTCTATCAAACAATGTATTTCTTTCTCTCTAAATGTATTTTCATGATCTTTGAAAAATCGTATTTTTCTTTCTACTTTATACAAAAAAGATTGAGACGCATTTAAAATAAATCTTAAAAAGGGAGTAGAAAGATACTCAGAGAATCTCATGTAATGTTCATTATAGTTTAGGGCATAGGTTCCCAACCTTTTTTGAACTGGCTCTAATAAACATTTGGATATCGCCCCGTTTTCTAGTGAATATTTCAATACCGCCCCCTTCCCCTCTAGAGAAATAAGAGTGTACGTAATACATGTTGAAGACAAGAGTTAAGTTTTAAAAAAATCCTATTTCTAATAGAAAAATATAAATTTTAAGTTAATTTTTTTTTCTAAAGCAACAATTTTTCTACTTGTAAATCTGAAAAATTTTTGCCACAAATATATGTAAATGTGTAATATTATATATTGTAGTCATAGGTAGGATATATTGTTGGAATTGAAACGTGCGCTACTGAATTTATTAATTTAAAAGAGTGGAATAAAAATTTTAGCTTACCTAAAAACAGACAGAGCTTTTGATGATACAAAGCAATTCATAACAAAAATCATTGCTTTCAAAATAAATATAAATTGACAGTTTCAGCTTTTAAAGAATCACGTTAATTCCTGGATTACATATTTAATTATGTTTCTTAGATAATATACGTAATGAAATGCAATGGACAAAACATTTTTCCTACTGGTCACAAACAAATACAACATGTCACTATAGAAATTAAAATTTACTATATCATTCACTTTAATGTAAGTCTGAATGTAATGTAATTTTGAAATTTTTTTCCACTTCCCGAACTATCGAAATATGTGAATTTTCGTACATGTGATATAGAAATGATTTAAATACATACAATTAATATCAGGTAAGCGTCTACTTTTGTTAATGCATAATCAGTGTGTTTTATTAGTCTTTTTTGGACTATATGTGGTTAATCTGTCCAAGACCCTCCCAGCCATCTCATTGCCTCTTAATTTTCTCTGGATATTTTACTGCCCCCCTGAAAACCTCAAACGCCCACAAGGGAGCGTTATCGCCCACGTTGAGAACCTATGGTTTAGGGATTCGTGAAAATTTACTAACGGAATATTTTGTATTAGCGTTATATATTTGAAATTAAATAAGTAATCAGAAAATATTATTCATTAACCGCAAGATTTGAATGTTTCGTAATTGTGTATATTTTCATTTTCTATGTACAATGAGATTGAGCAAATGTTTTACATTGGTAGCAAAACGGCTAAGGAGGACACAGAGTTATAGTTGAATATTTTTAAAGCATGGGGCGAATGTTTTGATTTCGCTGTGACATATTGCAAGCAAAGAAAATATTAAAAATTGACAAATAATAAAATACTTTTGGATAAAAATGCAACTATTTCCTTTATATATACGTTATGCATACTTTCATTTTTTCTAGGTGAAGAAGTTATAGAAAACTACTTTTTACATAACATCTAACATATTTAAAGGGAAAAGCAACAAGCTAAAATATCCCAACAATGAAAGAATTGATCTCTCCAAAAATGGCCCTTAATAATTGTTTCAATGTTCAATTGTAAATTGTTTTGAAATGTTATTTTCGGTTCTCGAAGTTTAGAGAGCACTGGTAGCTCGAAAAAGTTAGAGAAAAGACTGTATTAGATACCCTGCGTTTCTTTATAAGAATTCTAAAATAAATGTAATTAAAGGAATCGAGTGTAAATGTTAATCACAATAAAATTCCACTAAAGGAAAAAATTATTTACTAAAGTTCTTGCGTAACCTTGTTTAGACATGTATGAGATATAAGAGAATCGCGCGCGCATTCATCATTTTGCAGAATAAAAAAGCGCTTTTTTGAGAAGAACGAGGTAAGAATTTGGAAATTTCGGTCGAGCTAATGTACCGCACTTCTACGACACACATTTAAATGTTGTTAGAGATATTTTAATGTGTTTACCTCTTCGCTAATTCGTTTCTTTTCCGCAAAGTTCTAGTACAATACATTATTGCGTGTCTATTCCCAAACAGTGCAGATTAAAAATGACTTGCGCTAAGTATGTGTACCAAATTTAAGTATCACGAAAGGAACGTGATACAGGAAAAGGGAAGACTTCGGTCATTTCAATTAGTGTAGGCGGTCAAAAATGTTGTGTTTACAAATATATTGCTCTGATATGGTATGAAAAATTGAATGGCGGGACTTTATCGAATTCGCGTTGATAATCTGGGAAAACAGTAAACCCAAACAGTGCTGGGAAAATGAATGAAAGGCGGGAATTCGAGGAGATATGGATAAGATATCTCTTTACGTTACGTTTGTTACTACGAGAATCTTTATCAAAAATGGGATTTCAGTCTTTTCCCAAGGTTTTTATTGAGTTCTCATATATATAACACCGGAGCGCTACGGTATTCACATCCTTAGTTTTCGGAACTAGTTCTCGAAACAGATATGGGTATGAGCTACCTGTGTGGAGCTTTTCTGTTTATTAGCTTCGCTTTGTGCGGATCGCTGCCGGTTCCAGCATACGACAGCGAAGGACATCTTATGCAACGTAATCCTCTCCGTGGAGCATACTGGATAAGGGCTGGATTCCGTACACAGCAAAGAGGAGAAATAACTCCAAACGCAAGACACAGTGAGTTGATTGCATCTGAAATTGTAGCATTCTGCCAACTTACCGACATTCCTCCTGTCAATCCTGATTGCCCTTTCATCGTGGAGAAAATCTTCGATCCTCATCGAATTCCACAGTGGATTTCAAACATCACGTGCATCTCGGAAACGTCAGCATTTTCCGACTTTGAGCTTGCCACACAATGTGAGCAAGTAACAACAGAAGTTGCAGTGCTGAAGAAAACGTCGAATTCTAAAGGCCAAGAAATCTTCAATCAAGCATGGGAAAATGTCAATGTCGCTTGCATTCGAACTGTTCCTATTTCGGACATTGAAAGTCAACCCGGCCACTCCATTTCCTTCGGTATGTGAGACACATTCTTGCATTGGAGATCTTTGGAGACTTCCAAGGAAAGAAAATATTTTGTGCCAATTAATGTTGTCAACAACGAAACATTTTCTACTAAAATCTGCTCAAATTTTGCAGGAATTGTTACACATTTCATGTTTTATAAACTTTGTTCTTGTTTTGAAATGTCGGTGATATTTTGACATGTGTTTTCATCTGTTAATTTTTTAAAATAAATATTGATATTTGTTACTTACTTTGTTGTTTTTCTTTCCCTCGATAAGTAGTATGAACCTTCTAGTGTAACATTGTATAACTAACAGTATTTATATACCATTAAAAGTATATACCATTTTCTTTTTACTTGATATTGATAGATTTCTCAGCATAGGAGACATTTAAGATTGAAATTAGTTTTGAAAGATTCCGTTCGGTCATTATGCTCAGTTACTTTTATTATTAATTTCTGGAAGGAAAAGAAAGGAATACATCTAAATGAGAATTTTAAATATGGGATTCATAAACTAAAACACGCACTTTTTTGATCCATCGTGTTGTAAATACAATATTTTTCGAAAGATTTGGACAGCGTGTTTAATGTACAATTCTACTTATCGTCTCTAATATAGTAACTTGCGTGACTTTGTAGAATAATTAGTATGGCAGCTAACTTTATAGGTTCGCAAGGAAATGGCTTTTCTTTTCAAAGAAAGACAAGGAAAACTTCTATCAAACAATGTATTTCTTTCTCTCTAAATGTATTTTCATGATCTTTGAAAAATCGTATTTTTCTTTCTACTTTATAAAAAAAAGATTGAGACGCATTTAAAATAAATCTTAAAAAGCGAGTAGAAAGATACTCAGAGAATCTCATGTAATGTTCATTATAGTTTAGGGCATAGGTTCCCAACCTTTTTTGAACTGGCTCTAATAAACATTTGGATATCGCCCCGTTTTCTAGTGAATATTTCAATACCGCCCCCTTCCCCTCTAGAGAAATAAGAGTGTACGTAATACATGTTGAAAACAAGAGTTAAGTTTTAAAAAAATCCTATTTCTAATAGAAAAATATAAATTTTAAGTTAATTTTTTTTTCTAAAGCAACAATTTTTCTACTTGTAAATCTGAAAATTTTTTGAAACAAATATATGTAAATGTGTAATATTATATATTTTAGTCATAGGTAGGATATATTGTTGGAATTGAAACGTGCGCTACTGAATTTATTAATTGAAAAGAGTGGAATAAAAATTTTAGCTTACCTAAAAACAGACAGAGGTTTTGATGATACAAAGCAATTCATAATAAATCATTGCTTTCAAAATAAATATAAATTGACCGTTTCAGCTTTTAAAGAATCACGTTAATTCCTGGATTACACATTTAATTATGTTTCTTAGATAATATACGTAATGAAATGCAATGGATGAAACATTTTTCCCATTGGTCACAAACAAAGACAACATGTCACAATAGAAATTAAAATTTACTATATCATTCACTTTAATGTAAGTCTGCATGTAATGTAATTTTGAAATTTTTTTCCACTTCCCGAACTATCGAAATATGTGAATTTTCGTACATGTGATATAGAAATGATTTAAATACATACAATCAATATCAGGTAAGCGTCTACTTTTGTTAGTGCATAATCAGTGTGTTTTATTAGTCTTTTTCGGACTATATGTGGTTAATCTGTCCAAGACCCTCCCAGCCATCTCATTGCCTCTTAATTTTCTCTGGATATTTTACTGCCCCCCTGAAAACCTCAAACGCCCACAAGGGAGCGTTATCGCCCACGTTGAGAACCTATGGTTTAGGGATTCGTGAAAATTTACTAACGGAATATTTTGTATTAGCGTTATATATTTGAAATTAAATAAGTAATCAGAAAATATTATTCATTAACCGCAAGATTTGAATGTTTCGTAATTGTGTATATTTTCATTTTCTATGTACAATGAGATTGAGCAAATGTTTTACATTGGTAGCAAAACGGCTAAGGAGGACACAGAGTTATAGTTGAATATTTTTAAAGCATGGGGCGAATGTTTTGATTTCGCTGTGACATATTGCAAGCAAAGAAAATATTAAAAATTGACAAATAATAAAATACTTTTGGATAAAAATGCAACTATTTCCTTTATATATACGTTATGCATACTTTCATTTTTTCTAGGTGAAGAAGTTATAGAAAACTACTTTTTACATAACATCTAACATATTTAAAGGGAAAAGCAACAAGCTAAAATATCCCAACAATGAAAGAATTGATCTCTCCAAAAATGGCCCTTAATAATTGTTTCAATGTCCAATTGTAAATTGTTTTGAAATGTTATTTTCGGTTCTCGAAGTTTAGAGAGCACTGGTAGCTCGAAAAAGTTAGAGAAAAGACTGTATTAGATACCCTGCGTTTCTTTATAAGAATTCTAAAATAAATGTAATTAAAGGAATCGAGTGTAAATGTTAATCACAATAAAATTCCACTAAAGGAAAAATTATTTACTAAGGTTCTTGCGTAACCTTGTTTAGAAACGTATGAGATATAAGAGAATCGCACGCGCATTCATCATTTTGCAGAATAAAAAAGCGCTTTTTTGAGAAGAACGAGGTAAGAATTTGGAAATTTCGGTCGAGCTAATGTACCGCACTTCTACGACACACATTTAAATGTTGTTAGAGATATTTTAATGTGTTTACCTCTTCGCTAATTCGTTTCTTTTCCGCAAAGTTCTAGTACAATACATTATTGCGTGTCTATTCCCAAACAGTGCAGATTAAAAATGACTTGCGCTAAGTATGTGTACCAAATTTAAGTATCACGAAAGGAACGTGATACAGGAAAAGGGAAGACTTCGGTCATTTCAATTAGTGTAGGCGGTCAAAAATGTTGTGTTTACAAATATATTGCTCTGATATGGTATGAAAAATTGAATGGCGGGACTTTATCGAATTCGCGTTGATAATCTGGGAAAACAGTAAACCCAAACAGTGCTGGGAAAATGAATGAAAGGCGGGAATTCGAGGAGATATGGATAAGATATCTCTTTACGTTACGTTTGTTACTACGAGAATCTTTATCAAAAATGGGATTTCAGTCTTTTCCCAAGGTTTTTATTGAGTTCTCATATATATAACACCGGAGCGCTACGGTATTCACATCCTTAGTTTTCGGAACTAGTTCTCGAAACAGATATGGGTATGAGCTACCTGTGTGGAGCTTTTCTGTTTATTAGCTTCGCTTTGTGCGGATCGCTGCCGGTTCCAGCATACGACAGCGAAGGACATCTTATGCAACGTAATCCTCTCCGTGGAGCATACTGGATAAGGGCTGGATTCCGTACACAGCAAAGAGGAGAAATAACTCCAAACGCAAGACACAGTGAGTTGATTGCATCTGAAATTGTAGCATTCTGCCAACTTACCGACATTCCTCCTGTCAATCCTGATTGCCCTTTCATCGTGGAGAAAAACTTCGATCCTCATCGAATTCCACAGTGGATTTCAAACATCACGTGCATCTCGGAAACGTCAGCATTTTCCGAGCTTGAGCTTGCCACACAATGTGAGCAAGTAACAACAGAAGTTGCAGTGCTGAAGAAAACGTTGAATTCTAAAGGCCAAGAAATCTTCAATCAAGCATGGGATAATGTCAATGTCGCTTGCATTCGAACTGTTCCTATTTCGGACATTGAAAGTCAACCCCGCCACTCCATTTCCTTCGGTATGTGAGACACATTCTTGCATTGATCTCTTTGGAGACTTTCAAGGAAAGAAAATATTTTGTGCCAATTAATGTTGTCAACAACGAAACATTTTCTACTAAAGTCTGCTCGAACTCTGCAGCAATTTTTACACATTTCATGTTTTAAAATCTTTGTTCTTGTTTTTGAAATGTTGGTGATATTTTGACATGTGTTTTCATCCGTGTAGTTTCTAAATAAATATTAATATTTGTTACTTCCGTTATTGTTTTTTCCCCTCGATTAGCAGTATGATACTTCTAGTGCAATTAGCAGTAGCATTACATTCTATTTAAATATTGAGTACCATTGAACTTCCGTAAAAGATCGTCATCGTACCTACTTCTTTTTACTCTATTTTAAAAGATTTGCCGGTATGGGAGACATTTAAGATTTTTAGTGGTACTGCGTTTAGTTGTTATCCTCATTTACTTTCATTTTTTTGCGTAAGGGTAAAATTTGTTTATATGTTTTAGTGAGAACTTTTAATATATGACTCATAAATTTAAATTCACATTTTATTATGCATTCTGTTCTAAATAGTACTATGTTTTTACACAAGCTTTGAACAGTGTGTTTCGTTTTAAGAGAGTGTTCCAACACTTAAATTTTCTACCTTCAAATTTTTGTCCTTTAGAAATTTTTTTTAATTCTGAACCAATTCAATTTTTAAGCAAATTATAATTCCTCTCTCTTTTAATATATGGCAACTGAAGATATTCTAAGGAAATTGGAAGCTTTTTCTTCTCAGAATTCCTCTTTTAGTGCTTAACTTTATTAGAGTAAAGAGTAAATGCTTTATTTCGTTTTAAAACAAAATCAAATTAAAAATGAGGATTTTTCGTTACTGAAATAAGCCTTCCAGAATATTCCTGATATTTCAAAATAGATTTCTTGAAAAAAAATTATTGTAACGAATTTTTTTTACTCATCATAAAATTTGATTCTTTCGTTAGAATATTGTATAAATCAAAAGTTTTATTACTTGGGTCAAGAATTAATAATAATATCTCGATGAAATAACTTTTTATGAAAGAGTTTCAATCACTTTAGTTTATCAATAATTGAAATGTTTAGATTAAATCATTTTAATCAATATTAGTACAAGAAATCATTTAAAAGAGTTGAATCAAATTCATTTTTATAGCAATGCATTTCCTTTGTTTATTTTATTTACCTCCGCTGCTTATTGAAAAGTATTCATCAATTCGACAATGCTCGCAACTTGTTTTTATTTTACTTCTTAATTATTTTACTTTGATTAACTTTTTGAACGTGAAAGAAAGATTTCTATAATTATTTTTTGTAAACTATGTTGGACACGATTGCATTTTTGTCGAGCAATCCCAAAACTAATTTCGTTTGTAGATTTTAATTAAGGGGTACAATGTTGTTTTTCATTGATTTGACATAAACTTTTCTAAGCGATCAATATGATGACCACGTCCACTTCTACGTTGGGTTTGTTATTTCATTTATCCTATTCATTTTTCAAGGTATTTTCTGTATAAAATAAGTCAAAATAAGATTCTAAATATATAAGCCTATTATAAGAATTTTTTTTAAAAGAAGTAATTTTCATTTTTTGATCTGTGTCACAAAAGTTTAAACGTAAGTAAATTTTTAAAAATATTTGTGAAGAATATTAAAACCAAATGAAGTGTTATTAGAAAAAGTATAAAAGAGATTATATTGGAAAATAACAAAATATACCCTTGTGTAAAAAACTCAACGCTTGTATGGTATTCAGTAAAATTTTGATAACATTTTTGCTATAAATATTCACAGATCAACTTTTAACATATAATTTATCCCATAATATTCAGAAAGGTATTTATGATGATGCAAACAGTTGGATAAATTAATTCTGAATTTGAAATTTTAAAACTCTTTCCTATTTTATTCCTAAATTAAAAATTTTGATTGTAACTAATATTATAATGTTTTTCTTTTGTTTTCAGTAAATGAGCAATTTACTTTAAAAGTGACCTAAGTCACTTTTTCCAAATAAATCTAATTAATAATAACATTAATTACAACTTAACGGTATCTTTGAATTTAAAAATTGTCATCAATATATTGAGAGCTATTGAAATTTTATTCCATATAACTGTTGCCATAATTATGTAATCGCTATTTTTAAACATTTTGAAGCTCAAAAGATACATATCTCGACTTAAAAAATAAGTGAATGACGCCACTTTTAAAATAAACGGCTTAAATGTATGTGATCTAATACTTAAAAATGTTTGCTACTCATCTAAAATTCATTTAAACAAGTATTATAAAAAAATTTTTAAGTGTCAATTCCTACTTTGAATGGATGAATAGAAAGTATTTTATTAACGATTGAAAATTTGAACAATATATATATATATATATAATATATATATATAAAAAAAAAAAAAAAATATATATATAATATATATATATATATATATATATTACAAAAATATACAAAAATAGTTATAAACCTAAGATAACTATCGTCATAATAGGAAAGATTTAGCCACAGAAATACTAGAAGCAAACTCCCAGCCTTAGAACTAGGAATGCAGGTTTAAACAAAGTTTCTGGCCAGCCAACCTTCACCTGAAATTGCCAGTATTCTGGCCTTAGGGAAAGCAATAAATTTCTAGAGAAGTTTAACTATATTATAGATAAAACCATAAGCTATTAATGTAATACTATAATGTTATAGCTTTTAATAATTACTAAAATATTTAAAATCAAAGCCAAACTAATAGACTTACCACGTGAATACATACTCGCTTCTTATGGACAATAACAGTAACGCATATAATTATTATGTATTGAGAAAGTAGCAATGTTACAATATATATATATATATATATACTTTTAAAATTTCTATATTTTATTTTAAAATTTATAGAAAATAAAAATACCATCCAGACATAAACGATTAATTTTTAATAAAATATATTATTACAAAATTACATAGCTAGAGGTGCCATCTATATATATATATATACATATATATATATATATATATATATATATATATATGTAGGGAGAGCATGAATTGTCTGCATTGTTGTAACAATGCAAACCGGTTTGGCTAGTTTGGCTGAAAAACCGGCTTTCGACGCCAACTGTAACATTACATTATTGTAACAGTTACGTTGTTACGACAATAGAGACGAATCTAAGTTGGCGTCTTAAACCTGTAATTAATTTAACTAACTAACCGGTAATTAATGAATTAATATTTGAAAAACTTTTTGGTATCAAGTGTCACCCACTACAAGTTCAAAGATTTATTTGAATTTGATTGGATGAAAGAAAGTATTTTATTAACTATTGAAAATTTGAACAAGGTATGTATATATATATGGAGAGAGATTTATCTAATAGTAGCAATTGAAAAAGTAATATCCATTAATAATAATATTTTCCTTTTCAGTCGTATTTAATGGTATGAATTTATATTCAAATTTTACTTTCATCCTATTATGAAGAATAGTTGAATATTTGAAATGGAAAGTAAAACTTGTGCAAGATTATCATTTAATTAACATAAATTCATAGACATAAATAGAATTTAAGTCTAAATCTGTTTGCAATGAAATTCATACACATTTTCTCTAAATAAAAAGGATGTCTCATTTTCTTAAAGCTTATATAATATAAATTATATTTATTTTTCAGCATGTTTATGCGCAAATATCTTTCTATCAGATTTTATATTCCCCTCTGTAATGTCTTTTACCCGATTTTCAAAATTATCATCCATATTTGTTTGATTACTCCAGTTAAAAAAAATTCTTCTTAATATTCCCTAGGGGGGTACCCCCTTATACAAATTATACAACTGTTCTTGTTCATTGCTCAAATTGTAAAGCTGTAATTTACATGTATTATGTAGTTCTATTTTTTCAATATTTATTGTTACTAGGAAAAAAAATAAATTTCAAGTTTTCATCTCCGCAATTTGCTCGTATGTATCGGTTGATTCAAAATTATTGGTACCAATTTTAAAAGATAATTAATATTCGCAGTTAACTTCAATCATAATCTGTTTCGTTTTAAAAAATGAAACATTTAAATTACTAATCTAACCATTTTTATTAGTGGGAGTAAATTATGGTAGCGAAATTAGATCCTTAAACTCGAAACAAAATTTTAAAGCTTTTGAAGGATGGATTGTTCAAATTCTGTTATAAATGAAGCATTTAAAAATTAGAAAAGACATTTTTCTATATTAACTTCGAAATAAAAATGAAATTTGACTGGCGATCAAAAGATCCAGGGAAAAAATGTGAACGAAAATAAGTCCTTAATGAAAAAGAAGGAAACAAAAAAGAAGTTAAAAAGATTTATCGCTGTAGAAAATCCTATGCCACAAAGAACTTTGGCAAAGAAACTACAGGTATCGAAATCGACAATTTGATGTCAGGTAAAGAAAATTGGCTATAAAAAGTGAATAAACAAGTCTGTCATCAAATGTTTGCAAAGACCGTAGAAAAACAAAGGAGACGCGCTTGGTCTCTGTATTTAATGTTACGCAAAGGTAGATAAAATGCATGGATAACATCGAACAAAGCACTGTTTCATCGGTCATTCACAATTGGCAAAACGAAGATATAACATTTTTCCCGCGAAAAGCGCCGTAAAGATGTAGCTGTTTTCAAAAGGCAAATTAACCATCAGGTATTATGATACGGATAGAAATGCCCTCTTAAAGCTTAACAAAACCATCTTTTGTAGAATCAAATGTTAAAGTTGATACTACGTACTATCAGAAAAACGTTTTGAAGCATATGATCAAAGAAATTATACGTTTTTACCTTCGAGGAAATTTTATTTTCACCAAGATTCTGCACCATGTCATACTACGAAATCAACTTTAAAATGGTTGAAACATAAAAAGAAAAAAATATTTTTCTTCCTTCTGAGAAATAGCTACCATCACTTCTGACCATCATCTCCATGGTAATACTTTTAAGGGGTAACTTAAAAAACAATTAAATCGATGTTAAATAAAAGCACTTAAAAAGCTTCAAAAATCAATCAAAGAAGTTAGAAAAAATTTCCCAAAAAGATTCGAAAAGGCCCTTTTCGCTTAACTTAAGCCTTTATGTAATGTGTACTATGTTAAAGGAAGCCACATAGAAAATTTCATGTAAATAACTATCTTCAATGAAAATTTATGATGCTCTGAAAATGGTCACATAATTTTCGAATCACACACACACAACCGGTATAAATAAACTTATTACAGTACCACAAATTTTTTTATACACATAGTTCAGCAATGGATCTCACGAGGAGAGCTAAAATTCCCAAATTGAGAGAGCCGTGCTTACTCTTCGGATAAACTCTAACATCAACCTTTCAGTCTATAGAACCTTTTGTCAAAATGATAACAGCTAATTAATGCATTGTAAGACGGTTTGGTATAAAATCTATTATGACCTTCATGACTCGTATAAAAACACAGACTTGATCTTGGTTTTTATTTTGGTTTTCATACAAAACTCTCTGTATTTATCTACGTATGGGTTTTATTCATTATTGGCTGTAAAATTTGCCATCGTCACATTTAACTATTTTTGAACGTCCATGCATGGTGAGTATCATACATGAACGTTCACTCACTATCATTGTAAATGTAAATTTGTTCAAATTGTGGTTTTGTTTTATTCTGTTGTAAAGATGTAGTATCTTTTATTAACTATATCTTATGTATAAAATTTATTTCAGTATCACCAGAAACTTTTTTGTATACATTGAGAGACATGAGAGAAGACTTTATATACAATAATACTCTGGGTGTTAATCGGTAATTTAAAACGAAAATCAATAAACAATCCTGGAACTGAATTCGATAAGGGGGTTAGTTCTCTGTTCTCTAAGTAAACATTTCCTACCTTTCATACTAATAATAGTTCTTGTTTTTGTTCGCACCGTTGGACTAAATAGAATCAGAAATTTTTTTAATAATTATGGGGGAAAAGTGATATTAACAAAAATTCTTATTTTGATGAAAGATGCATAAGTAGAAGAATGATGCATATGACCGGTCAGATTTAGCAATCTCGAAATATTGTTCTAATGCATTTGAAACCAATAATAATTTTTTTTATTTTAAACTATTTATTTTTTTCGTGTGTCTGATGCTTCTGTCATTAAAATCTGTAACCCCTTAACTGTCGCCTGCGTATATATATGTCTTTTCCAATCAGTGCGATGAGTGCCTCAGACGTATATACACGTCTACCCAAAATACTATTCCTTTCTTTGCCTGCTATGAGTAAAACTATTTCGAAAGCTTTAGAATGTAATAAAATAACCTTGACAAAGTGTGTGTGTGCTTACGAAGGATTTACTTATTTCAGAGAAAAATTTGCTTACACGTGCCTTATCTTTTCCCTCCAATAGATCGTATACTCACACTTATGTGAAGAACGATGGAACTGGGGAACGAATTGCGTGACTGTTATCTGCCATTGGCACTTAAGGCGTTAAGCAGCCATACAAGGAAAAGTAGCTTTGAGCGATCCATATAACTACCATACATTCTAAAGTGTAACGTACACGTTTGTCACCAAAAATACGACCAAAAACTTACGAGCGTGCGTTATATGCAGGGTATAAAGATGATAGCTTTAAAGAAAGATGAGCCTAAAGATATTAGATTTTCATATATGCATTTGGTTTCTAATTTTGTAAATGTTTTTTCACCTTCTAATATCCTCATATCACTCTGTTGTTTTAAATTTCCTGAATGGTTTATTGATATTTATAAATAAAACTTAAACTGATGATGTTCTTTCCGCCTAACTGCTATGTCTGTGTTGCACTCTTTCAGCAATTTCTTCGTATTATCTGTTAGATGGGATCTGAACATGTTTCAAACTAAAAGACTTTCTATATATATAGATTCTTTAAGACATCTGAATGCTTTCCACAAACAGTTCTTATCCGCAATTTTACATAGTCTTAGTCCAACCGTCCTTCTCGTAAATATGAATTAAAACATTTTTCGAGAAATTGTATTTCGAGTTGATTTTTTCCCCAAAAAATTAATGAATAAATAACCATGGGTTACAATGTGGTACTGCCCTCTTAGCAGAAGTGAGATACTTCGTGACCTGTTGTTTATAAATAAACTATTTTTGTCCAAAGAATAGAGCGTTGCGCATATGCATTTCAGCTTTCTTCGTTAGCAAAAGGGTAAGCATTATACAACGTAATACGCAGGTGCGCACAATGTGCCCGAGTACACGGTAACTACACTCATGACAAGAATTAAGGTCACAAACGTGTTTTTTGTCACAATTTTAAGCTGCCATCAGAAAAACTGATGTAATTTATATTTTATACGTTTTGAAGAACTGGAAGTATACAAAACAACTTTTAGTTTTGGAAAAGATTTTGTTTAAATTTAGTTTTTGCAGAATTATTGGATTGAGATCGTTGAAGCATATGGGATTTTGCCTGCAGTTTTGTGATTATTGCATTAAAACAAACGAGTTCACCTGTTTCAATGAGAATGTCTTCTCATAATCGGTTAGATGATTCCTTGAGATGGAAAGGCGTTGGTTAGTCTCAAGTGGAGGTGGCTTGATGGTAAAAGTGGCCCGAAAGAAGTCTCCCGGTTATGGAATCAACTCCAAAAAAGTGGTGCTGTTCCCAGGAAGGTCGACCAAGGCCACCACAGAGCAACTACATCTGCATAGGATCACTGTAAAACATTAAACGCACGCCGACATATCCGCACGACGACTGATCAGCTTGCTAGTGACCTTGCTGCTATGTTTGGAAGAAGAGTTTCCTGGCAAAAACTCTACAATCGTCTTGTGCTGAGACTATCCTTTACGCCTAACGTCCAGTCTTGAGTGTGCCTTTGACTGCCTCCAACAGGAAATGCAGGATATTGTGGAGTCGGAAACATCAGTCGTCATCATCGGAAGAATCGGTCTTCTTTCAAACGATAAATCGAAATGTACTAGAGAAGTGGTTCCATTAAGGAGTTGGTTCTCTTCGAACCTTCACATTTAGAAGAGTGGAGCTCGCACTCATCCCTCTTACGAAACAAAAATTGACACATTTGGTGGCAAAGGAATCCTTGTGTGTGGTGGCATAATGTTGGGCAGTCGTACACCACTGTACGTTTTCGATGCGGGTACTCTCAACTCAGTGTTATACGGCTGAGACCCTAGAAATGTGAGGTTTTTTTGGGTGCTATTGGCCCGATCTATATTATTAAGGACGATAATGAGCGTAAGCAAAGAACTCACATTGTTGATGAATTTCATGAAGGAGTAGATATTCGTATTAGGGATTGGCCCTCCAGGGTCCAAATCTCAATCCTAGCGAACACATATTTGGGATAGTCAAAAAGAAGTACTATTTCTCACCTTAGAAACCCTCTCAGGATCTCTCAGGAGTTAAAAGTCGTGCTTTTAGAACAATGGGCTTTGCTGCCCTAAATATTTGTTGATAACCTTGACGTGGCGCGTTTTTATCCTAAGGACAGAACCCTGGACCTTTGGATTCGAAACCGAGTAACTTAACCACTACACCAAAATGATCACCATGGTACGGAGGTTGTTACTGGCTTATATAGATTATATCACTACACACTCCCCTACCAGAGAGTTGGTTAGGGGAACGAACGATATAGTTGTTTATAGGAGCGGTCAGTTTCTTGTGTGTTGGATGAGTTGCGTCAAGTTTATTTGACGATTTTTTTTGGTTGCTCTCTTGCGTCATGTTTATCTGACGATTTTTTTCCTTAGTTGCTCTCTTTTTTTTCGGGTAGATGGCGCCACGACAGATCAGTTGAGGCTTTACTTCTATTAGTTAAGCTAGGGTCACCAAATGACGTGGCGCGTTTTTATCCTAAGGACAGAACCCAAGACCTTTGGATCCGAAACCGAGTAACTTAACCACTACACCAAAATGATCACCATGGTGCGGAGGTTGTTACTGGCTTATATAGATTATATCACTACAACCTCAAAAACAGTACAACAGATCTTACGAGGCTTGTATACCGGTACACAGTGGTTACAGTCCAAAATTAAACCGACTTTTCCAGACGTAAATGATTTATCTCTGATTCCTGATTTCGTACTTTTTGATATATCCTGTATCTTAATTCAAAATTAAAATCTTTTCGATATGGCTTTATTTCTATATTATTTCTCGCTTTGTAATACGACTCTGTGCCAAATTTCGTGGCAACACAGTAAATAGTTTATCAGTTTTCGCAAATTTGTGTTTGTGACCTTAATTTTGGACATGTGTATACATAGAAAGTATAATTTTAAACTACGCGAATTTAGATTAGTTTGTCTAGTAGTTTAATCTGTGGGTTCATCTGTTAAACTGGTATAAAACCCAGATAAATTCCTACTGTATCTAAAACTACATGATGAGTGAATTTATGTAAATTGTCAGGATTAATAAATATTTAGTATAGATTAGTGTTACATTTTGTGAAAAGGCTCTCTAAAGCACTTAAGGCGATATGGTATCCTAAAAATCATTAAACTGTCGAAAATTTTTTATTGGCTTATTTGATACCCCGAATCTTTATAAATATGCCTGCAAAATTTCAAAGCTTTACCTGCAATTTTCATTAAGTAATGGAGCAATGTTTGATGTTAAACAGCTTCTACCAACTCCAACATTTCAGATTATCTACTGGAAAAGAGCCTGATAAAAATGAAATAATTATTTTTCTAATGCGCATCAATGAGATTCACATTATATATGCAGTAATAAATCAATTTAAGAAAGAATTGTGCAATTCGTGCAAAAATTCTAGTTTGTGAATTATTTACTGGGGAAAATCAAATGGATTTGGTCAAGATTTTAAAGTTGTGCGTGATTTTTATGATATTATGAATAAAATTAAAACTTCAAACGGATTCTCCCAAAGAACAAATACTAAATCTCATTTTGATAACTCAGATAATTAAAAATCTAATTCGTAAGAATAGAAAAACTCTCTTATTTCTATATATTTGTTTTTGGTGATATGTATATATATCCCATGTGTGCGAGATTCAACGCTTTCATTATTAAAATATTTTAAGATATTTATTTAGACAAATTCACATATACAGTTCTTAGATTTTTATGTAGTTTACCTATAAATTGTTAGTTGCTTTTGCTTTTATTCGTGTACAATATTTAACATGCGAAGGCTTTTAAAATCATGGAAATAAAAATTAAAAGCATAAACATCTTTTGTACATGTTGTGCATTATCTCTGAGCATGGAATAGCTCTGAAGTGTGTGTATTAATTTTTTTTTAATAATTATTAAGATAACGTTTTATGAAATATTGATAAATTCATTTGTTTTTTTCTATATATTCATTATGACAGAATACTGTTTAATTGTTCTACATTTGTGCAATTTCTTATGGTAAGTAGTTTTAAATAAGCTAATTAACATTTCATAAAGTTTTCACACAATTCGATGGATATTATATCATACTATTCATGGAATGAAAACTTCACTCATATTTCTCCGTGTTGAACTTTTGTACATATACTATTATTCAAAAACCCTAAGGCTGTTTTGATAATTGAAGTATGGGTTTGAAATTTTTTATACATATTATGAAATGTATGTTTTGTAAAACTGTGCATGGAATTAGCTCTAACATAGTTAGTACTTTTTCTAAAAAATTTCAAAATCAAAATTAATGTTGTTTTGGGAATTTTTGGAAGTTTAACTAGAAAATAATTAATTAGAAATTAAAGAGCAGCAGCAGAAAAAAATCCATGCACAGTTTTATGTAGTATATTATAAGGTGTTTGGGGAAAAAATTGAAAGAAAAGAGACATATTTAAAAAAGCCTTAGAGATTTAAAAATGCTTAAACTAGCTAAAAAATTTAAATTTTACAAACATTTTGCAACAAATTAAAATTTTTTATATGGAATTATTATTAAATATTAACCTTTATGAAATACATTTAAAACCAAATATCAAATATTAAAAATAAAAAATTGTGAAGATGGTACTATATCGCCTTAAATATATTAAGAAAAGATGCAAACAGGTTAAAATTAATTAAATTGAATTATTATGAACAAGTAACATAAAAAAAAATAAGTCAATTCCTTCATGGAATTGACTTAAAGAAAAAATTTATTTTTGTTACTGTTTATCAAATAGTTACAATTAATATAAATATGTATATACATATGACACAGAATCACAATATTAAATTACAAAATAGACTTTTTTCCATTAAATGACAACTTTCCATTTTCCTTTCTATATATGGTGTTGCACTATTTTTTTTGTTTCGTTTGTTACTATTTATTCATTAATTAAATTTAATTATTCTATTAAAATAGTATAGTAAAAACGAAATAACATTCTCAGAAATTTGTCCATCCCAAGTGGGAATCGAACACACGATCTATGGATTAGAAGTCCAACGCGCTATCCATTGAGCTACAGGGACAATTCGAACAATTTTCTTTCCTAAGTATGCTGTTGGACTATTATTTTGTTTATTACTATTTATACATTTTTAAATTTAATTATAGAATTGATACTTGAAAAAATTGTATTAACATCAAGTGTTATCCACTACGAGTTTAAAAAATGTATTTGGACCTGAATGGAGGTATAGAAAGCATTTTATAAACGATTGGAAATTTGAACAAGATATATATATACATACAGTCGAACCTCCATATTACGGACCTGTATATTATGAATTTTTCTATATAGCGATTGTGCTTTCCATTTTGGCCCGGAAAGGCAAAATTGCTAAAGTATTGAATTGCCCTGTATTTAAAAAAACCAGCAATATCTTATGTTTTCGCATTATTTGTAAGAAGTGATGATTTTCTCATTTTTAGATAAATCCTCTCGAAAATGGAAAGCACAAATCAAAAGAAAATGTCGGCTAAGGAAGAAGAAGAATTTACAGTCTATGCAAAAAATCTCTATAGTAAATCTTTGGTAACGGGTATACCTGAAATTGTAGTAGCCAGCAACTGGTATCTTCGTGTGATTCGGTTCGTCATATTCGTATGCTGCATTACAGGTTTTATATACCAATCTCTCGTGTTTATGGAGCTATACTGGAAGTATCCGACAATCCTCGACATACAGATATCACGAAAAGGTGAAATCATGATGCCAGGCATAACTGCTTGTGATCCTAATGGGTAAGAACTGTTTTTTAATAATGTGCAAATAAATTGTAACTCAGCAGTTAAATTTATTTTTTTCTCAACACTTCCTCAAGAGAATCAAATTGGCGAGGAAAATAAAACTAAACTCTTCGTGTACATATACTAATACCAAATAATAAACTCGATCACTCCTATATTCCAGTTTGTTAGTAAGTTCTTCGGATATTATTTTCAGGAAATTTTTATGGTGAAGATGCTTTTTCGAAATTAGTCTGTAACAATGGGTTATCCGGGAATTCTATCCTCTCTAATTCGGGTTTCTTAAATCCAGCCAAATTGTCACTTTGTGATAAGACAATAATTCAACAACAATGAATTTCACTACTACAAAGAGTATAAATAGTCAATGAGATAAATAATAGATATTACTTATTCCTTATACTTGATCCCTTATTCTTAAATTGCAGTCGATATTAGAAGTTACTAGAAGATTTCTCGTGAGTGAATCTGTAAAGTTGATAAAGATAAGTACCTCTTATCTATTACTAGTTAATTGTCTTGTCAACACATCGCGCAATCTGGTTTAACGTTAGATTAATATAAGTGAACTATTGTGAATATCTATTGGTCATTATTTCGTGTCTGACATAAAGGCGTCTCAATCGCAGCTGCTTTCAGATTCCACCCAGTATTTGGTTGTATATGATTAATGAGCGTGACTTCCACCTCATCCAACACGAGGTGGAGTTTCAGCGGAAAGTCGTCACAAAATAATTTGGAAAGATGACTTGTGTATCCTCAGAAATCTTTTACGTAATATAATAGGGTTATACCGCCATCATTGTGGAAGCCAATAGCTTGAACTGTTAATGCGCAAATATATTGTGTATAAACAAATTAACGCATTTTTAGTTACTGCAAATGGAGTGCCGTCCTAGACTCAATTTCAAATCTTGTTCGTGTCGAAGTATTTACATGTTCTTGTTTTTTTATGCATGTTTCTCTCCGCATTTTTGTAATGAGTTTATTATGTACATGTGTTATAAATATTTTGTTCAATCAAAACGTGAGAGTTAAAGTATTTGCGCAATTTTTATATACAGGATGATTTTTTTAAGGACTCTATTCAGAGCCACCTGTAATTCGATCTGATAAATGAAATGACATCAAACTCCGTACGGAGACTAATGGGTAGTAAGGTTTCATGGGGAAAATAGTTCAGAAAATTACCGATAGGTGTATTTTTAACATTGTTGTAGTTTATCAAAACGAGAATCAGCCTTTAACACTTGTATGGAAGCAAAATCTAAAATTTTGCTTTTATTTGCTACAATCATGCCAGTAACTTGAGCTATAACCAGTAACCAGTAAAAGCATGTAGACAGCTTCGATGAATAGTATTCTCAGTAGAAGGGAGCTAGTTCAAGTGAATATACAGTTCGCATAACCAGAACGCGCAGAATTGGTGAAGCTGTATAACCTTAACCATTCACAGCTCCTCGTGAGCTAAGAAGCAGACAGTAGCTAAATAAGGAGGCTTTATTGCTCGATGCGTTGAAAGGAATGATTAAGAAGATCGAAGAAACAGATTATCTGGCAATTCGCTCGGTCAGATAATGTAAATCTGTGTCGAAAGTGATGTTAGAACTGTAATTCTCAATGGATCACAGAGAAACATTGTTGGTACCCTTACCACAGACACTTCGTTCTTCCGCGTCCTCATCTTCTTTTATGCCATTTTAGATGACATTAAAATGCCTTCAAATTGCTTTAATAAATAATATTTATATTTTAAATATAACTCTTGGCGCGTGAGTTACAAGCATAATAATTACAAGCATAAAATAAAAATAAAAATTGATGACAAAATCTTGATCCAGAAAAGTTTTCATGATGGGATTGGGCGGTGCGATGCCTAACCAATCCGATTACAGCAAAGGGGGTCAAGTTTAAGAGAGAACTTATTTAGGTGAAAAAAGTTAAAATGAGTTGGTATCGAATGGTACTTCTGTGATTGGCTGATCAAAGAGGTTAGCTATTTTTGTATTTAAGTTTAGGTAAAAAGCTCAAATAATCATTGAGTAGCTAAGAGCTCGTGCAAGTCAAGTTGCAAAAATAATAGAATTTAAGGTAGTGACTACCCAAAATTCATCGTTTTGGGGAAAATTTTTGAAATTGATTTTATGCTTTTATTTTATAGCCCATACATTAAAGATTCCAAAAACACTAGTTTTATTTTTACGATATTTAGAAGCAAGGTTATAGCATAATTAGTAAACCGGAAATGTAGCTTACAAAACCGGAAGTACATCCCTACTCAAAATATTTGTAAGATATTGAATTGAAATTTTCAGAACATGTTTTATTTTGTTATATCTGTGTTATGAATCAAAATCTAAACTCTGTGTATATATTTATGTACTTTATTGCTTTTTTATGAAAATGATCATTAGTTTTTTTAAGAAATCTTGGTTTTGCATAAAATTTGGCATAATTCAAAAACTTTCAAAAGTATTACAAATCTTTTTTATTCCTAACACTTATAAAGATGTCATTTACGTACTGTATAAATATTATTTGAATACATTTATTAGAATTTTCTAAAAATGTAATTTTTCATCAAAATTTCACTAAAAATGACAATTGTTATTGTCTATAAAACTCTCCAGAAAACAGCAAAAGTTGAAAAAAAGTCAAAATTAGTTAAACATGAAGCTAATGAGATCTTGACCCATAAATATGGTGAGTTTAAAAAATGTACAAATAGTAGAAAATTTTTTATACCATATTAAAATCTTTAAATGCATTTTCTGAGGAACTATGTTTTTCAATTTTTAGCTTCACGGTAAAATTCACTACAGGATTGCTTTTTAAGATATTGAATTGAAATTTTCAGAAAATGTTTTATTTAGTTTTTTCTCCAGTCTAGACTATAATCTAATCTCTGTGTATATATTTATGTATTTTATTGCACTTTTTGTGAGAAAATAACATTAGTTTTTTGTAAAAAATTGAGTTCTCGCATAAAAAATGACATATTTCAAAAACTTTTCAAAAGTATCACAAATTTTATAGCTATAAGCACAGATAATGATTTTATTTATGTATTGCATAAATATTATTCGAATATATTTATTAGAATTTTCAATACAAGCCTAACCGTAACTGCAATTTTTCACTAAAATTTCACTCAAAATTCCCAATATATCGAAAATTATTTTTAATTTTGTGGAAATTGTACTTAAATTCTAAGTTTTATGCTCCATTTCAAATATAAAAATGTTTATTTAGTTGAAAATTTATATATTTCAAAAAAAGTGCTCCGAAGGTAGTCACATACCTTAAGAATAAAAGTAAAAGATAAATAAATCAAGTAAAAGAGAATACATTTAGGAATTAAAGAGATGCAGTATCAATTAGAATTGACACAGACGGTGTGCAATATTCCTTATGTACAGCCGTAGGAATAGTTGTGCAAGGAATGCAAGGTGTAGTTAGTCTATGTGTGTGTGAGAGAGAGAACAGCGATTATATACACTGCTGGCCACCGTAAATGCAACACCAAGAAAGACAAGAGATAGAACATCAAAATTTATTTTGTAGATAACATGTTGACCAAGTATCAAATGATTAAATTTATAGACTTCTGTGAAGTGTGGTTCCTGCCAGAATCAGTAGCCAGAGTAGCCGCCATTGTTGGAGACCACCGCTGCCACACGACTCGGCATTGATTCAAAGAGACTTTGGATGTGTTCTTGGGATACAGCAGACGAAGCAGCTTCCACACGTTGCCAAAGTGGATCTGGTGTGGCTGCTGGGGGTGTAATCTGGGTCAATCGTTGAGCAACCATGGACCACATGTTTTCTTTCGGCGAAAGATCCGGAGCGCGAGCCAGCCAGGGAAGCAATTCAATCTGGTGATTCAAGAAGAGCCGTTGGACAATGTGTGCCATGTGTTGTCACGCATTATCCTGTTGAAATATGGCTGTGGCCAAGCCCTGAAGTTAAGTAAGGACAACTGGCTCCAACACTTCGGAGATGTAGCGCTGGCTGTTTAAAGTACCGGCAATGCGTACTAGAGGAGTTCGAGAGTGATATCTAATACCACCCCATATCATAATACCCGGTGCAGGACCAGTGTGGCGGTGCATAACACAGCTGCTCAGCCTCCTCTCTCCATGGTATCTCCAGACTCCAATCCGACCATCGTGGTGTTGCAGACAGATGCGTGACTCGTCAGTAAAGACAACTTCATGCCATTCTGCTGCCCACACCCTTCTTTCATCGCACCATTGGCGGCGGAGACGTCTGTGGTTCTGCGTCAAGGGTAGACCAAGCAATGGACGTCTGGCAAACAGACCACTCTGCGGTAAACGGCGTCGAATGGTACGCGCAGACACTGAATGATGCGTTACAGACTCAATCTACTGTGCTATGGTCGTGATGTGACTGAGCGATCCGTCACTGCCATGCGCACAATTTGCCTGTCCTCACGTGAAGTGGTGCACTGAAGTGGATGCAATCGATCACTTTGGTCCGTCGTACCCTCCTGCATCCAACGGTCACATATCCGCATTACAGTTGTTTGGTTTCGTCCAACACGACTACCGATTTCCCTGAAAGATAATCCACAATCTCGGTAGGCCACCATCCTTCCTCTGTCGAACTCGGATACTTGATCAAAAGCTGGTCGCTGTTTTCTACGAGACATAACTGATCGTTTTTTGAAAAAACCACAATTGCCAAACTTGAAATCGTCGAAATCTCCAAGCCATAAATAGCACTTTGAGGTAGCGCCACAGGCGTACGTGATGTGTGTCTGGGCTGAAATTCTAATCATTTGCATATCTCATCTCCGCTAATGCATGTTGTAAATTTCACGTTATGTGCGTGCTTCCTTCAGGGTATTGGATTTACGGTGGCCAGCAGTGTATATTGAATGTGGCCGAATACATCGACCCGGAAGGGGATGTAGGGAATACAAATTAGCATTGCACTGTATATGTTATTATTATGGTTTTTCAGAATGCCTTCTGCATAGTACAGAGCCATAAAAACCGTTATTGGTGATTTTTGGAAATATATAATTATTTTCACGGAATCTTATACCCCTTGTCATCATTAGTCTCTGTACCAAGTTTGGTGCTATGCGATTACTAGATAGATTTATAGGTAGCACTGCGAGGAGTCAGTTTTAAAAAATCTCCCTGTAATATGTATCGTTTCTTGTGCGACGGGAAAAAATTTTTCATATAAGAAAATTATATTTAATGAAAAACAAGTAATATAAAAAAATTTTCAGTCAATTTCATTTTAGATAAAATAAATATTTATTTTAGTTACTTTTTATTAAATAGTTACATTTAATATTAATATGTATATACATATGACAGAATCATAACATTAAGTGGCAATTAATTTTTATTAATTGTCTTTAAAGTATATCGCATTGCCATTTTAAGCAATCGTGTATATAAAATTTCAGTTCAACTGTTCATCTTTGAAACGTGCGAAAAAAAATTCTTTCAAAGTTTTGACCCAAGACGCTAAAAATGAAACCAACGTGGCTGTATCTGTAATTCTTTAAATAATTAATTTCAGTCAATAATTTTAATTAATTATTGTTAAATTATCGTATTGTTACCTAAAACAATAGCGTATTGAAAATTTCAGCTCAAATGAGCGCTTTAAAATGTGTGTGAGGAAAAAAACCTTTTCAAGTTCTGACACAAGTCGTCAAAAGGATCGCTAAGTCGCCAAAAATAATGCCAACGTGGCTGTATTTGCAATTCTTTGAATAATTAGTTTTAATCGATTAATTTTTATTAATTATAACTAAATGACTATATTGTTATCCAAAATAAGCGTGTATATAAAGTTTGAGCTCACTCGAGTGTTTTAAAAGGCATTTTATTAACGATTTAAAATTTGAACAAGATAAATATAGAGAAAGTGGGTGGGCTAATATATATAGCAAGAATTGAATAACATTAGCTTAGAAAAAAAAATTGCGTTCGTTCACTTTATTAATTTACTAATAGAACTTTTACTTTTTTATATAATATTCAGAATCAGATTGTCAAAATATTGTAAAAATCACTCTTGTAAGAAGCCTCAATTGGAGCGAAGATTTTGCAGATGTTTCCCTCCAGGAAGATACTGCGATAAGAAAAAGCTGTACCCTCATGTTGTGGTAATAATTATTTCTCCTATTTGTAAAAATTAATCTTCTAGTTTCTTTGACTGAAAGTTGTAATATATATATAAATCTTTAGAAAAGAGGAGTTTAAGCCTTCTGACATTTTATATGTATTCATATCTATTTTCTTTAAATAAACGTTTTGTTCGTTTTCAATTGATTATAAATAATTCAGAATTTGTTATGAGTGGGAAAAAAACCTAAAAAATTATTGTTACGTAATAATTAAAAAAACACAATTTTTTGGATTTTAGGCATATGTATTCACAGATAGAAAAATAGAAATTTAAACATTATATTTTACTTCAGCAATTTACATAGAGATATCGTTATTAAATTTTAAATAAAATTTATTCGTCATCGCAATTTTTACGATTTTGTCGAAAATGCTCTGCTTACTTACTTACACACAAGAAACTGAACGCTCCCATTAACAACCTGTCCCTCCGGATAAGAACACGCCACGCCATTTGGTGAACGCGCCACGTCATTTGGTGACCCTAGCTTAACTAAGAAAAGCGAAACCTCTACTGATCTGTCGTGGCACCATCTACCCGCAAAAAAAGAGCAACCGAAGAAAAAAAATTCGTCAGATAAATATGACGCAAGAGAGCAACAACAAAAAAAATCGTCAGATAAACATGACACAACTCATCCAACACACAAGAAACTGACCGCTCCTATAAACAACTATATCGTTCGTTCCCCTAACCAACTCTCTGGTAGGGGAGTGTGTTGTGATATAATCTATATAAGCCAGTAACAACTCCGCAGCATGGTGATTATTTTGGTGTAGTGGTTAAGTTACTCGGCTTCGGTCCCAAATGTTCCGGGTTCTGTCCTACCGGATAAGCGCGCCACTTCAATATTGCGTTCCACATATTGCGTTGACCTTGATATTTTTCTGAAAATAATTTGAAGTGGTGGTATACTCTAGATTCAGCACCTTTTGTGAATTTTTGCAAACAGTTTCATCAATTTAAGTTTCGTCTTTGAAACTAGAGAACAAAAACAAAATTTTTTCGTCCACTATGCGTGTTTACTGTGTTCTGTTCCTCATTACCAGTATTGAATTGCTCAATAAAACATATAAATCATTCTCCCTCACAGAATTTTCATTTTCGTCGATATCAGAGCTTGGATTGCTTAGTTTATTTATTTCATCCAGCAATTTCCTTTTAATTAATGCTTTAGAGATAAATTTTTGAATTTGCATTTTAATTACCTATACCAAAACTACTAACGAACTAACGATTTTTTAGTTATTTACTACCCAATGTTTGTAGCTCATTAATTTTACACTTAGTTTTGGCCACGTTGGAGATTTAAATACGAGTAAATTTCATATACTTCCCCTTTTTCAAAAGAACGCTCATGGTAAATAACGGTAGAGTACATGAGATTGTCAAGAAAAACAGAAGAAGAAAAGGAAGATACATTGGAAAAATTAAGTTGCTTTACATTATTAAAAAAAGTAGTACAGTTTGCAAAACGAAGGTTAAAATCTTTGTTGGAGTATACTTTGTTTTCATAGAAAAACAACACTCACAATAACAACAACAAAAAAAGAATACGTTGATAAGTTTTTGCAGAATACAAGAAATCCATATGCAAATAAAATGTTGGTTAACATGATTCGCAAACAGTTTGGAGCTTAATTACTGTTTTATAATTTTAGGTATTAAAAAAAACACTCTCACACACTAAAGATCGAACTTAACTCCGTTTAGTGGTGAACATACTTTTCTGCTAAAAAGTATTGTGGAATCATTTTAATTAAGTAGGTGTATTTGATAATGTTTTTTTTTTGGTTGGATCCTAGTGAAGTTCCCTGATTTGGCGTCACAATTTAGTACCATGTTGACAATGTTTAGGCATAAGTTGGCCTTTCTGAAAAACACGGTTTTTCCTTTCAGGCATTTGGCGAAAATTCTTGGCGTCAAAAAATCAGAGGTTACACTGCTACGACCTTACCTTTTTTTCAAATAACTTATAGA
This sequence comes from Trichonephila clavata, assembly GCA_019973975.1. NCBI lineage: Eukaryota > Metazoa > Arthropoda > Arachnida > Araneae > Nephilidae > Trichonephila > Trichonephila clavata. The sequence goes on from BMAO01010195.1 coordinate 34,220, forward strand.
GGAAAATCTTTACACCAGCTTTTTTATTAGTATACTTTAAAGCGGCTTTGCATCTAATAAATGAAACAAAATCAATTAAAAGCGATAAAAACTTTAAAAATATAAGTTTCCAATATTACACGAGGATCTCTTTATCTTCTAAAAGAAGGCAATTATATTTTCTAATTATTCTATACATATCTTTTATATTTCCCTTTGCAAAAATGTTATTCAAGTAAAAATGTTTTTAAAATTTAAGATTCCCGCCCAAATTGGCGACATAAGCAAAATGGCGTATTTGTATCAAGTTCAGAGGAAACATATGATGCCAACAGCAAAAGATTTTATACCTTCTTGTATTTTGAAACGACCTCCTTCAACTAAATTTGAAAATTGCAGGTAAGTCAAGTTACATAGAAAGGATTTTTGCATGATTCATTGACTTAATATTTCCCTTCCTCTTATGTTTCATATTTTTGCTTATGCATATTGCATATTAGCAATAATTAGCATATCTTGTGATGAACTTAGTAGTGATTATAAACTCAGAAGTTTTCTTTAAGGTGGTTCATCAGTTTTCCTCTTTAATTCGTGTTGAATGTTTTTAACAAACATTCAAAGTTGGATGTCTAGTTGAAGAAGAGTCCATATTCTGTGGACTCCTTTGGGATACGCTAATGGTGTATAATTACACGGCTTAAACGTGTAGCCTATTAGCAAAAGAGGAATTAAAATAAAAGGTGGAATCAGTGAAATTTTCTATGGAATCATTTATGGAAAAGAAGTTTTTGTCTGAGACGTCATTTACTAATTTTAAAGTAAAAGGGGGGAAAATGCCTTTGTAAATATATTATTAAAATAAAAAAAGCTTCCACGCCATTGTTTTAACAATCTTTTAAACTGTGGTCCGCAGACCCCTGGGGGGGTTTCTAGGGGGTCCACGAAGATCTCATCTATTGTTAAGAGATTTCCAAATTTTACATACTCAGAAAGACCTCGTGGAAAAATTGAAAGATGTACCATCGTAGACTAGATCACTAAATTGTCTACAGTAAAAATATTTAATAGAACATGTGTATTTCGATTAAGAATATTAATTCAGTTTTTTTATTGTTTGAAACTACATAGCCATTAATATAAAACGTATGTATACGAAGATTAAGAAAAGAATTAACATAGCGCGTCAATATGACGAAGATTGCAACCATCTTGATTTCCTAATCGAGAGCGCCTACATTATTTATTTATTTGAAAATATAGTTAATAAGGGAAAAGTGTTAAAAAAAGTCTGTATAAATAGCAAAGACAATCTTAAGAGTGTTGAGGAACCCTTAAGCCACTCAGTAATGTGAGTCAGGGAGGGTATTCCAAATTTAGGGGATCTGCCATGTCAGGCTGATGCATAAAGGGAGCCGCGGTGATCGCGAAGTAACTAAAACGTCGCCAACTCAAAAAGTGTCGTTATAACTGCTGTCATTTTTATTATTTCTGTATTCGAACGAACGTGGGAATGGTTTCCACTATTGGCTGTATATCGCAGCATTTCGCTACGTCTTTTGATTTGACGAAATTTGTCGGCTGTGCAATACGTAAGTATCCAAATATATTAATGAAAAATCGAGCATAAGGGTATTTACTAGCGAATTCTTTAAAACAAAATTCATGAAAACAAAAGCAAAAAAGTCACAAAAATATAAAAAGAAAATTTATTTTTAACAATTAACTAGAATTCTAAATATTTATCTGTAACAAAATATAACTACAGTAGATTCGGTTTATGTGAGGCTCTTTATGTATGCGATTTTATTTTTGTGCTATATTATTTTAATTCGGTATATAAATTTCAACGGATTTGATACCACTGTAATGTTTTCTATCAAAGTATACATATAAACACATCAAGACGCTGTTAATTTGTTATAAAATATCTCTCCACAATGCACGTTCAATTACTTTCTCTTAATGCGCTAGCTGCACGCGCTTGATTGAAGACGAAACTGTCAATGTCAGTGGCATTAAAAATAATTTGGTAAATTATGATGATGGACAAGAAGTAACGATTCTTTGTGAGCGGATAAAATATATGCTGCGATCCAGCCTTCTAACGAATTGGAAAATAACTTTTTAAAATAGATACCAATTCTGAAAGGAGTTAAAAATTCCAAAAGGAGCTCATGTATATTGGTTTTCGAGACGTTTACAAACAACTGACCAACCAGCCGTCTTTGCAAAAACTTATCGCTCTCTTTAAGGTGTCACAAAATAAATCAGTTGTGAAATTATCTTCATTTGATGAAAGCAATTTTGAACTAATTCATCACATAAATATGCGTGTTCTGGATTACGACGAGTAGCAGCGAATTATGTAAGTGCGTTTTGAAAACTTTTTCATTCTTACAACGAGAAATTAAATGTTTTTAAAATGTTTTCATGTGTAATTTGATTACTTGTTTTGTTTGGAAGCCCTTTCTGGGAAATTTCGTAAATAATTGACGTATTTTCTAAGGGCGACTTTTTTTATGCGGTCCCTCTCCACCGCATTTAAAAAAATTTTCTGTAGTATTTCAAAAAAGTTGTTTGTTATATGGAAATATTTATGAAATTTTCGAATACTTTTTGGAGCGATTTCTTTTTATACGGTCCGTATCTACCGCGCTTATTACTGTATATGCAACAAACTATATGTATACAAAACATCCACCGATAACAGGCGATAAAAACACGGAAAAATTTATTCTAGTGAGTATGAACACAGATTAGACAGCAATATTATAAATGGGTTGTACATCGATCATATTCATCGTCAACATTTTCTTCCATTTCTATAACCGATATTCTAGATGCAATTTAGTAGGATACGGGTAACTTATACTTGTACACGGATTGTATCTGCACACGGATCGGAATGTTCAGAATTATCAGCGTCGAAATCAAATTCATTTTATGGCGTGCTAGCTTTCCAAACATGTTCTCTATTGAGTATATCTAGAATCAGTTGAAACTCAGATGCCATCGCATCACTCTATGCATGATTTGAAGGGAATCCTTCAAAGTTTTTTTAACCTTACTAACTCGAAATAAAGTAAGGCGTTTACTGAATTTAACACCGGATTCTTCTGGTGCAATTGTCTACCTGTATTTGTCTGATTTCTTTGAGTTTTATAGTTTAGGGTTATCTTTTTCATCTTTCTCAGATTTACCAGTATTAAATTTCATTCCAGTTCTATGTTTTTTTTTATCTGGAGCTCTAATTTCTTTATTCATGAGTATATTTTGGAACTTAATATGGTAACCAGAATATCACATTACGAAATGATCATCTAATCATACACCTAGTAGCTAACACGTGCACGATAATAGCTATTTAAATTATTTGTTTTGAAATAATGATAAGAGTAAATTGAGAGATCGTCTCTCATGAGATCTTTTGATAATAAAGAAAAAATGAAATAAACAAGTAATAATTTTTTTTTCGAATTAAGTATTTGCTGTGTGAAAATAGTAAAAGTATAATAGTTTTAGATGATGTTTTATAAAGTAGAAGTTTTAAAGATTTTTTAGTTATAGTTTCATTTTTTTACATAACCCTTTAGCTACCGATTAAAAGTTGTGTGATTCGCTCTACAGTGACACTGTGTTTCACATAGGCGAGAGAATGCAGTGTATTGAGGGGAAAAGAAAATGCACAAATAAGCAAAATTTTCTCTGAAAAAAGTAAATTCTTTAAAAACGCAGTCAGTGTTATTTTTGTCACTGATATTGTGTCACAATGCCGTCAGACTAGCTTTAAACACAGAGATCGTACTTTGGAAGGACGTCCGTGGCTCTTAACGCAAGGAATGAGCGAGACGGATATTTACGCCGGTGGTACTGATCCATATATTTTTTCAAAATGTACAATTTGACTTCTGTTCTTTTAGTTTTAATAATAGAGCCCAATGTTCAATTTCTTTTTGAATATATGGTTTTTCAGGAATATTGCTTTAACTCCTTCCTGTGGCAAGCAGAATTCTAGAGCCGACAGCATGCTTCTCCATTAACAGTCTGAGTGAATTGCCGAACAAACAGCCGCAGAACATATCGGTTTCCACAGGTAACAATACTTTTTATCTATATTTTCTTTCTTTTTTTATAATAAATATATTAAATTTTAATGCCAAACCTTATTATCTACACATAAATAATTGGATGTTTGTACTTATGGCCAACACTCCAACACCGTTCTACCCGATCACTATGAAAATTAGCATGTAGATGTATTTTTTTTGCAGAAAAGGTTTTTTCTGTTATCCTTTTTGTTCCAGTTCCCACCAGGTTGCACTACAGCACATCAACTTCTGCTCCGTTCAATCAATCGCAAGTTGCAAACATGGTCACCAAAAAATGCCAACTTGTTTCTATCACCAAATTTTTCTATGTTTCCATTGAATTGCCATTATAACAGTGCTTCTCACTTTCAATATTTGCTTCTCATCGCAATAACAATGCATGGATACAATAAAAATGTACTTTGATGCTAAAGTTACTTTAATTATAAACCGTACAGTTTGTCACACACACACAAGATACGTGTAAACTTTGAATATACAGTAAAATCCGGCGTATAACGCGAACTTTTAACACGCGAAACATAAAAGTAAGAGCGAAATTTACGCGGGTACGCTTTATACGTGGGTATAAAAATAATAGCTTTTAAAATAAAAGAACAAAAAAAACCTTTTTTATGTATCAAAATAGTGTTGATTTGAAAGAAAAGGCCATTCAATACGAGCTTAAAAGTTTGTATTTCTAGAAGTATGCTATTTTTAAAAAAATTTTGGGATCATACCTAAAATAAATTTTTAATAAATAAGAGCGTTGTATCCGTACATTTCGGCTTTCTTTTTGAAAAAGGGAGGCGCGTTATACGGCGAAAATACCTAAAATTAAAAATGGCAACTTGAAAGTATAGGAGTGCGTTATATTGATTTTACGGTAATTTTGTATATGACATGTACTTAGTATTGATAAATCTAACTTCAAATACAATGGGTGATCAAATGAAAAGGTACGAAACGACACGGTGGGTACAAATATAGACTTTATTCAAAATATACACCATAGGCTGAGCACAACGATCCCACTGATGAACAAGCCGCAGGATTCCTTGTTCCAGAATTCCTGTGGCTGTGACGAAACCAGTCCTTCACAGTGTCCTTGAGTACGTCGTCCGAGTTGAAGCGCTTTCCTTCCAGATGTTTCTTCAGTGGACCAAACACATGGAAATCGCAGGGTGACATGTCCGGACTGTAGGACGGATGGTCCAA
>BMAO01010196.1:0-20549 GCA_019973975.1 Trichonephila clavata
GGATAAAGTTGAAGGACTTGGGGGTATAACCGATGGAAGAATATAGCATCGAATAGATCAAGATGGTGTAAGCCATAGTCTTCAATTTTTTTCAACTCACGGAACTCCTAGAACAGTGATTCCTAAAGTGGTCTATGACAACCGGCAGGGGGTCCACGTCAGCGAAAAAATAATTTGGGGGGTCCATGAGGTGTAAATGCGATAGTGACTCTCACTAAACCAGATCATGACTTTAATTTTAAAAGAAAATTTAATCAAGTGGAAACCAAATTTACCTATTTTTTAACGGGTTTATTTACTAAATTTAATGAAGTTAATTTGCAGTTACAAGGACCATCATTTCGGTGTTTCTTGCCATAATTAAGCTAAGGAGAGTATAATATTGGACGTCCCGAATTTTTGTAGTTTCTCACTTTGTCACAGACAATCTGCCAGGAAAAGGACGTTTTAACCAACGTTCAACATTTAAATGTCCTTTATTCAGACTTTGAAACTAGGTTAGAGAATGGTTTGACTATATAATGTTATACCACAATAGCAATTAATTAATATAGTCGACAGAAAAAACAAATGTCATTTTACAAGAGGAACTGATCGGAATAGGCACTAAGAAGATCTTAAAGTAAAATTTAGAAACGGATATCAGCAATTTTAGAATGGATGAAGCACCAGATTCATCTCTCCCATTAAAAGCATTTGTTTGTTGCTCATTAACATGTAGCAGTTATTTTAGGTATTAATTAAATTTTTATTTAATTAACATGTGTGTGTCTTAGGTTTTAAACACACTATACTTCACGACAGTTAGAAATTTAAATATTTTAAAGTAAGTATAGCTCTATACCAGCTGTCAAAAAGCTATTTAAGTTAATAAACTTTCAAAAATTCATTATTAGGTAAGTAGGGGGTCAACCCAAAACCCAAAAAACATGGCAAGGGGTCTATGAGACAAAAAAAGTTTGGGAACCTCTACCCTAGAACTTGAAGGTACTTTCGTGGAACCCTAGAACTTGAAGGTGCTTTCGTGGAACACCTAGAACTAGAAAGTGCTTTCGTGGAACCTTTAGAACTAAAAGTATTTTCGTGGGGAACCCCATTCCATACATACTTCGAAGAATATGTCTCCAAATAATACTTAAAGTAGATTAACATGTTATAGGCACTTTATGTAAAGGCAATTAAAAAAAGTATTGCCTTTTTTAAAAAAAAAAATTATAATCTAATTGTTTTAAATATAATTTACTCAATAATATTAATTTGTGATCCAGTGTCACATATCCATGCATTATATTTAGTAACTGGATACGTACTTGCTTTTTTTACACAAACTGTCGAAGTCTAGGTTAATTGAGATCAAATGCAATCGCATTACATATTCTGAGTTTGTTTATATACTTTGTTTTTTTAGCCACTTTCATGAGAAATATATTTCGCTTTAATACAATGTTCTGAATGGTATTAGAATGTTTATAGCTGTGTGAGAAATCCCGTTTATTTTGCATGAATTTGCAACCTAAAATTTAGAAGCCATCCTTGCTTAAATTTAAATGTTAACATCGAATCTGTTGATATATCGATGTTATTTCATCTCCTTCATTATAGGTCTTTTTTCAACAAATGCATAGAAGTACATTTCCATCAGAAAACTATTTAGTTTTGCAAGACGTGCTATTTAACGAGTATAAAATTATCTCCCGAGATAGTAAACAAATAAATATTCATAATTTAGTACAGTGATTCCCAAAGTGGTCTACGCCAGCCAAAAATTAACTTTGGGGTCCATGAGGTGCAAGTGGGGGTCTATGATAGTGGATCTCATTAAACTAAACCATGACTAATTTTTAAAAAAAAATTATAATCATGTGGAAACCAAATTTTACCTATTTAACAAATTTATTTACTAAATTGAATGAGGTTAATTTGCACTTACAAGGTGAAAGCATAGATTTTATTAAAGCAAGAAACATTCCAGCTTCTCTTTCCTGAGTTAAGTTAAAGAGTATAATACTGAGGTCCGAATTTTCTAAATTTGACACAGACATTCTGTCAGAACTTTTTAACCTACGTTCAACATTTAAATGCCTTTTATTCAGATTTCGAAGTTAGGTTTGAGAATGATTTGACTATATGGCAATACAGTAGACAATGAATTCGTATAGTCATACTGAAAAAAAATGTCACATTACAATAGGGACTGATCGTAATAAACACTAAACGAAGATCTTAAAGTTTAGAAACGGATGCCAGCAATTTTTGCTTTAAAAAGTCAAACCTGTTATTTGTCTCGACTTTTGGAATATCGTGAGGAAGTTTTTCATTGCTTTTCCTAGTGTAAAGAAGCTTCAATGCGGTTGCCAATCTCCAAAAAAAAAAAGAAAGAAAGAAAGAAAAGAAAAAAGAGAAAAGAAAATTGGCACTAACAGAGAAAATTTAAAGTTAAACCAAACAAGATTAATACTAAATGTTGAAAATTTGATATTGTAGTGCTAGAGATTCCTTTCCTCCCTTTAAAATCAATTTGTTTGTTGTTTAGTTAGTTTATTTAACAGTTGCATTTATTCACTTTTAATTTAATTAATTAACGATGCTTTTAAAACTTTAAACACTATACTTCATAACAGTTAGAAATTTAATTTTTTAAAGTAGGAGTAGTAGTACCAGCTGTCGAAAAGACATTTAAGTTGATAAATTCAGTATTAAATAAGCAAGGGTCTCCCCAAACCGAAAAACAGGCAACGGGGTCTATGAGATAAAGTTTGGGAACCTCTGATCTAGTAGAAAGTATATATATAAAGATAAAACGTTTTAATATTCTTTATTATAAAAAAAAAGTTTAAAAAGTGTTGCAAAATAAAGTCATTATATATATAAATAATTTTCAGTTTTGATGAATAGGATGAGCTTTAGACTCTTGTAACTATACAAACTTCATAGAGAACGGGAATCCATTTTGCAAACATATTTTATTTCTTCTCGATTTTTTTTTATTGTGACTCGTGGAACACCAAGGTTCCGTGGAACACAGTTTGAAGACTCACTGTGTAAGCAGGACTTCTTAAGGCAAGAGCCAACTGGGTCAGGGCCCAGGGCCTCGGCCACAATGGGGGCCTCGTCGTTCTCAACTCAGTCTTAATAAGACCATCATTCGAATAATTTCAATGATCAAATGTTATTTCTGGTTTTATTCTCCGAAAAACTGGGAATTTCAGACGATATGTCAACTGGTAACGTGTGATGACCATTTCCCAAGTTTTGTCCTAGGCCACCACCATTCACCATCATTACAACCAAAAAGTCAAAAGGTGGCAATCGGTCAAGTCGGTGTGTACGATTGTAAGTCATGCACAGTTATTTGTGTTTCGGGATATTGTTTGTACGAGTAATACTATGTATCGTCTACTTTTAAGAATCATAGAAACATTTACGTAGGGGTCCAGGGTCTACTTTTGCGCTGGTGCCCAGGGCCTCAAGAAGTCTTAAGACGTCCATGGGTGTAAGCTGACTGAGACAGCCTTGGCCGGTAACCGACTGCAGTACTTGGAAAGTAGAAGAATTTCAAATTTTTAAAGAATTGTCCGTTTATTACGAGGATTGAGTTACCTCGATGGTTTGACCTCAAGCGTTTTTGTTATTGATTCGTAGATGCTGGACAGTAGTCATGGTCGTGAACTCATGAATAGCTAGTCGTGACCTGGGGTCACTGAAGACGGGTCATATAAAACGGCTGATGCTCGTTAAATCTATCGAGGCTTGAGATCCTCTGTTTGTAAAGTGAGGTGATTTGGATATGAGGATGACAGTCATATGGTCATCTCGTCACTTGATCGAGGTTCAAAATTGCGAGGTCCGTTTCCAATTGCCCTCGTTTTGCTTTAGAATACGACATGCATCAAAAATGAAATCAAATCAGATCAAACTAATTCAGTACTCGATTCGATTAAAGATGATTTTGTGGAATGATGGTTAATTGCTATGAGGTAACTTAATTTGGGCGTCAAAAATCTTATGTAATAGAGTGGGGAATTCTTAACAGCAAATTGCCGTTGTAGATTGGGACGTTTTAAAGCAGTGATTCCCAAAGGGGTCTTTATAGACCCCCAGGGGTCTATGCCAGCCTGCAAGAGGTCCATGACAGCAAGTAAACAGTTTGAAGTTTCATGAGGTGTAAATGGGGGTCTATGACAGTTATTCTCATTAAACCAGATCATGATTTTAATTTTAAAGGAAAATTTAACCAAATGAAAATTAGATTTTAATTACCACAGAAGGCAATGAATTCCTATGATTACATTGAAAAAAAATGTCATTACAAGAGGAACTGATCGGAATAGGAAGTAACGGAGATATTAAAGTAAAGTTTAGAAACGGATGTCAGCAATTTTGGCTTTAAAGAAACATACTTATCTTGAATTACAGAGTATGAGAGAAAGTTTTTAATTGCTTTTTTCCTAGTGAGAAGGAGTTTCAGTGCGGTTGTCGGCTGGACACTACTAACCGAGGAAATTTAGGGCAAGATTGATGACAAATGCTGAAAATTTGTTTTGAAGCACCAGATTCATCCCTATCATTATAAACATTTGTTTTTTAATCAGTTATTTTATGTTTCGCTTAAATTTTAAATTAATTAATATGCTTTTCTTAAGTTCCACTGTTTCCCAACTTCACCACAGTTAGAAATTTAAATATCTTAAAGTAAATAACTCTGTGCCAGCTGTCATAAACGCATTTAAGTTAATGAATTTGCAAAAATTCAATATTACGTAAGCAGGGTCTACCCTAAACCGAAAGACATGGCAAGGGGTCTATGAGACTAAAAAGTTTAAGAACCTCTGTTTTAAAGCATAAGATAACTGGGCTGGGATTCAGGGTTTCGTCTAGTTCTCGACTTGACCTCAATAAGATCATGATTGGAATAATTTTAATCGTCAAATGTTATTACCGGACATATATTCTTCGAGCAACAGGGAATTTTGAACTATGTCAACTAGAAACAGTGACAAGACTGTATTATTACGTCATGTCCATTGTTCATGTCTACGTTTAGACGTACCACCATACATCCTCATTACTCATTTAGATCAAAAACAGATGTCGGTCTAGTCGATATGTGACTAGCTTTGCGAGATTGCGAGTCACGCTCATTTGTTATGGGTTACCCTTTGTATGAGTTTTTGGCGACGTGTGCTATGTCTTCTTAAAAGGGCCTACTTTAGAGACTCAAGAAAGTTTGAAATGTCGTTGATTGTAGGTGAAGACCTTGTCATTCGATCATAACAGTAAGTTAGGATTATTCGTTTCGAATATCCCATTATGTTATTTTAACAAAATTCGAATCCGTCCATTAAGTTAGAAATCACGCTGGTTTTCAATATTAGATTTCGGAATCGTCCTGTGAAATAAACTGTCACATTTTTCGTTAAGCATGCCAGTGCCAGTTTAAACTCGTTTCGGCCCTGGGCGCAGAAGATCTACAGGCCCTCTCGGCACTGGCGGATCAAAATTTATAACCAGAAAATCTGATTAAGTCCAGCTTATACGGGGCCTTCCGAGCCCAAGCGACCAATGGGTAAACGGGCTCTGAAGAATGGCTTTTTCGACTATGAAAGGTACGCATTCTCTTCCTCCATCATTTGAATGTTTCAGTTACAAGTATCTGTTCGATGGAGAAATGCATTTTTTGAAAACAAAAACCAAAGTTAGAGACCGAAATTAGTTGTTCTGATTTTTATACAATGATGTATCTATGCGTAAAATTATAACGATAATTTAATGTCCAAAATTAGAGTGACATAGATCCTCTCATTGGCGTAGATTTTATGTAAAATATTAGTTGATATGTGTGTCGTATTGTTTCGATTGTTCTCAATATGAAATTCATCGCAAAGTGTTTACTTTGGTGCTGTATAAAAATTTGACATAAATCTAAATACGTAAATACTTCTTCTCCTGCTTGGCAAATACTGATTTTTTTTAATTTCTAAAGGGCTGCGAATTGGAGTTTTTCCATTGCAGATTTAGTACATTCCCCGGAAGCAGGTATCTCTTTTTAGTGCGGCACAATATAGGTGGATACCATTGTCGCCCAATTTCCTCCCTGGGGGGGGGGAGCACCTGGGCTCTGACGATGCAAACCTGTATTAGGATTAAATTTTGCCGAGAGCACCCAAGCCAAACAGGCACTCTAGAATACCGCATAATCATACACTTTTACATACCGCATAATCATACACTTTTACATACCGCATAATCATACGACATGGCTGCTGTCGATTTTCTGCATCACAAAAATCCACCGACTTGGGCCGGGGTCAAACCCGCAACTTTAGATGCTGAAGGGCAGCGACAAATCAACCACGCCACCCAGCCCAGCGCTTAGCAAATCTCTATCCATTATATTATGAAAAATATTCTATAATAAAAAGAAAGATGATTGGGCTAAAATATACTTCAGTTGAATTATATTTTGTTTTATAATGCTCTTGTACATCAAAGATAAGTCATATTGCAACATTATTTTATAATACTCTTGTATACCAAAGATAACTCATATTGCAACATTATCTTATTACGGAAAATATTTTCCTATCAGAGCTGACGGCTTACATTATTCATTTCAATATTAGTTACTGATGGGTTTTTTTTTTAAAACGAAAGGGGGAGGGGGAGATTTGTTCTAGCAATTGGGAGAAATAAAACGGAGAAAAAAAAGTTTTTCAATTAAAATTTTACTAACAAGATTTAAATTATATAAAATTTTGGTTGCGTATAAATTAGCTAAGAAATGACAATTATATGGCAAAGTCAAATTTCGTTTTAAACTTTTCAAAAAAATCAGCAGGATTGAGGGGTAATTACATTGCTAGGAATGAGGAAGTATTTTTTAATGAAAAACTGCTGTAAACTCTGTTTGTAGTAATAAGGCCACACATATATATACTTGTAACATAATATGTCCGATTCAAAAAGAAACTACTCGCAAGGTTAAACGATTACGAATGTGCATAGCTTTCGTTTCATTTCGGCACAGCAGTTTACGGTTCTAAAAATAACATTTTTTTAGAAAAACATTTCCCCAAAAATGGATTATAATTATACTCTTTTCATAAAAACTATTACACCCATTGGATAATTAATTTTATGACCACTAATGAGAATAGTATTATTTAAAGCTATCTTTGGAAAAAAGGAGATTCCTAGACAATCTATATTTAAGTTTTCTATTTAAAAATAGTCTGCACACACATTCTCATTCTAATTTCTTCGCCAATGGAAACACGAGTCTTTCGGGGTCGACAATCAACCGCAAAACACTCCATTTGTCACTTTTCCTTTTATGTCCGTCTTCACTTAGGGACGCCTCATCGCACTCTCATTGACTTACCCCCGACACAAGAGGGAAAAGCAGACGTTCACTGTAACTGCATCCGGAAGTGGGGTAGTCTTTTCTCGGTGACGCAATTTAGATTTTTAATATTATAAGGATGGATATTTCGGGCGAGGGCAACGTCTCACTACCCAGGGTGTGTCCGGATTGTTACTATAAATAAGAATTTTAGTAGCCCCACCCCCATAAAACCCTCTTCCATCCGTTGTATCTGATGACAGATTTTTTACAGTTGTGTTTCCGTAAATCTGGCGTTGTAATGGAGAATTTCACCTCCTCCCTACCATAAAAAATGAGCTTCTTATTTTTAACTCTCATACCGCCTCCGAATACCTTTTCGGGGTTAATTTTAGCAAATTAAAGCCAATGAAAGAGACATCAGGTTCTGAAATGTGGAAATCAAGTAATCCGATGTGATAGCAAAAATTTTGTTTGTTCGTATATTTTTCAATTCCTACTATAGTTCACACTCTCCCTATATCTTGTTCAAATTTTCAATCATTAATAAAATACTTATTATTCCTCCACTCAAGTTCAAATACATTTTTTAAAACTTGCAATGGACGCGCTTGATGTTAATACAGTTTTTCAAATATTCATTCATTCATTAAATTTAATTAATCATAGTTTAAGAGATATATTTTAGTAAATATTATTCCTTTAGATGGCAGCGCCATTGGATAAAACAGCTTTTGTTAAATTTGTGATGTAGATTTAACTTAACCTGAATAACCATTTGCTAGTTAGACGTTAGCATTCCTTTTACATTGGTTTTAAGGTAAATTCTTACCTATTATAATCAACTTTTATTTAAAAAAGGCAATTACAAATTTGATTTGGTTTAAGTGGTCTCAGGGGTGTTAACTTTTTCTGGGGAAGGCTGAAAATATAAACAATATTCAAATACATATAACTCTTTGAAATTCAAATTAAATAATTCGAATCTTTTACACATTATTTATAAAGGAATGGGGCCTCAGAAAAGTGTAAAATGTTTAAAATATAATCAGAGTTTTAAAAATTATAAGCATATGAAAATAAGAAAATTTTTATAGGAAATATTAAGTTTTACGGCGTGCATGCTATTTTCAAAAGTATTAGCTTTAATTACAAGCAATAAGTTGATTTATAAAGTTAAATGTATCCTTATTACACCGAAGTAAATTTAAATAAATAGAATAATAAATTATATTTTTTAAAAATAAAAAATTATATTTTCAAAATTTTTATTAAAAATTTCAATATTTTTCAAATATTTTGAAATACAAAGGATATATTATTCTTAATTTATTAAGGCTTAAAGAGTATGATACATTTTATAATTCTATAAAATTTTCTGCATCAAAGGCTTCTATTTTAGAAAATAGCCTGCGCAACGCAAAAATTACTTAATATTTATTACAAAATTATTTCTTATTTGCATATGCTTATAACTTTTAAAATTATGATTATATTTCAAACATTTTGTACTCTTTTGAAACCATAATTCTCTGTAAACAACATGTAAAAGATTCGTATTATTTAATTTAAATTTAAAAGAAGTATACCTGTTGGAAAATTGTTTACATTTTCACCCCTCGAGAGAAAATTAACACCCCTGAGACCCCTTAAAAGTTTTTAATGTTTTAAAAGGTGTTCTGCCACTTAATATTATGATTCGGTCATATGTATATAAATATTTATATTAATTGTAATTATTTAATAAAAAGTAACTAAAATAAAAATTTTCTTTGTTGTTCTTAGTAGGAATTGACTTTTTTTTTTTAATATTGTTTGAATGAAGGTTGCATTTAATGGAAATGCGTAAACTACAGGGCCAGTCTGGAGATTCTACCTGGTCGCCACATATTTTATAACAATTTGGGGGTAAAATTTTTTTTTTAATTCTTAAAAAAGTCCTGCATGCTCATCTTTTGCATATGTAAAAATTTCCCTGGATATTTTTATATATTTTGCTTATTCAAAATTTTGTGGTGAGAATTTTAAAAAAAAATGCCTTAAGAGCTTCGACATGTGCAAAAAATGGAATCTGTCCTAGTCTGCTGATTCAGCACACAGGAATTTTTCACAGTCTTGACATGACCACAAGTGGTCACACAGACATTTTTCAAGGGGAGGGGGGTCCAGGGTCGGAAGTCCACCATTCTCGTATCATGCTCCAATACACCACCCAACACATTCTTTTGATTTTGTCGATCCTTGAGAAAAACTTTAAAAAAACGAATTGTTGAATAAATTATTAGCATTGATTAATAAAAGTGATTATTAATAACAAATATTTAATTAAATTTTACGTAGTATACCCATAGGATTATAATCAATCGGGAAAAAATCAAGGGTGGGGGGGGGGTGTTCCGGACCCGGGGGCCCTCCCTCTTGTGTGCGCCACTGGCCCCAGTTAATAAGTATTAAATTATGCCACTTTTTTACGGGGGAAAAGGAATTTTCATGATATTGTGTGAAAACAAATGGTCTTTTTTTGCCTCCCCAAATTCCAATAAATGTACTTTAGGGGCTACTTTTTTTGTAGGGTGTCACAATCCGAGTGCCTATGATCTTTTTTTTACGGTTTACTGTCTTTGTAAACACCTTCACGAACGGTACCTAGATCCTTCTTATTTTCGACCTCTTTTGTCATTCAATTCATTCTTTTTTCTTTCTAACACAGATATTAAACAAATGTTTGACATAGGAATCGTCTTGCCAATAAAAAATATATACTCAAAATAAATATACTGAAAAAAATACAACTTCGTTCATCTCATCGATTTTAATGAACTTTCAAAGTATATTAGTTTTTAAAGATTTTATTGCGTTTTATATATGTTATAAATTATGTTAGAGATCATACATCAAAAAACTTTCTTTTGCCTATCTTAAATTTTGCTTCAATATTTTTTATAAAAATAGACTAATGCTTTGCTGTGGTCCAAAGGTCGTGGATGTAAGAGGGTTCAAGGAAGAAGCAGACACATGATCTTAAAAATAGCTACTTTTATTCCATCTAATATACAATTTTATAGCTTAACTCTGGGAGCAATCTGAAAGTCTAACACTTAATGAGAGATATAAGATAGTTGTGAAAAACGCTTAGCTTCAGTCTGAGCTCTTTGTGACGATCCTTCTCGAACCCCGATAGCTTTGTCAGCTCCAATTCCAATCTTGTTTACTTCCACAACTCCTGGTGGATTCTACGACGAATATTAATTACAGGACACGCAACCTCTCCGTCGCAATTCACCTTTTCTTATTCTTATATTTCACGATCTTAACGATTAACCATTAACCTCACGTACCCAACGTCAGGGTTTAAATAGTAGTTACATTTGCATAAAATCAAGTCATCTCTACGGAAAGCACTTTTAAAACTAAAATCACAGTTAAAGAAGGATCTAAGAGGATTAGTAGAAGTACCCGAATAATGCATATTAGAACATTATAGAATGAAGTAAATTCGATGGTAAACAAAGTTTGCCTCACCCTTAGCAGAAATATCAGGCCCGCTTTTCCGCTTAGTCACGCTAGGCACATGCCTAGGGCGCAAAAAATTGGAGGGCGAAAAAAGAGGGTAAAAAAATTAAATTACAGTGAACTTACCACCGCCTAACAAATTATAAGAGAAGCATTTCTGCTCTTAAGAGTGTAAAGACAAATGATATCTACTATGGAAAAAGAAATGCTTAACAGTTTAATATTGCTATGTACTCAAAATGATATCACAATGGATATTGATTACAATGATGTCATTAACGATTTTGTAATGATCAAAACTCGGAGAAAACCTTTGTTGTACAAGGACAATGATTCAACATAGAATAAAGATTTCTAAAAGTAAAACATAGTAAAACGACAAGCGAAGAAAAAGATGAGAATAAACAAGTTGAAAATATTTCGTACAATAACGTGTACTCTATATTGTGATTGCAAACGATTTAATTAATTTACTGTACTAATTTACAAAAGGGGGGTTAGTCTGTGATGCCGTAAGATAAGAAATGAACAAGAGTGGCTAAAACATGCCACTCTTGGTTGACAGTCTAGGGCAGGGGTGTCCTTAGGGGGTGGATAATGGAAATACTTTTCAAAGATCAAAAACAAATAAGAGTTTGAGTAAAGGGAAAATCCTTCCCAAACCAAAACTGGCAAGGTAAAAACTGGAGGAGGGGGAAATTGTGGGGTGTGGGGGCGTAACAATTTAAAGTGCCTAGGGCGCCGGTGAGGGTAAAAACGGCCCTGAGAAAAATCACCCTTAAGAAACTTTTTTCTTTACCGTGCATAAAAATGCTTAAATTTTATTTAATTGTCTGTAGTATCAAGACACATATATCATTTTCTCTGAGAAATACTCTACATCAAGGGTAAGTATTAAGTCGATCGCGATCGACCAGAAACCGACAAGACATTTGGGGAGGACCTCCGTTACGAAGACCTGAGACGTGCATACTAAAAGAAACATATTTGTGGAACACCGATGCCAGCTAGACCGGAGACTTGGTGGACCACAGCACCTTGAAAAACTTAAAAGTTGCCGTATCCTGGAAAAGTCTGCCCACCCTTGCCCTACACAAACAGTTTTCACAGTAATATTGAAATATTTAACGGTCGATATTCGCAAGAGTAGAAAACGAAAAATGGAAGGTTTAGTGCGTAGGAAAAACGAATTAATTCAAATAGCAATAATTATTTTATTGGATTTTTGTTAAATAGATATTTCTGCTTAAAAAGTTTTATTGTATTTTTAAATGCTTCTACAAATTGGTATACACTCGTACATGTACGACGTACCAAAAACGACTTTAAATTGTTTATCTGAATATTCCTTTTTTCCCCTCCTTTATTCGTGTTCGGAAGCTAAACTTTAAAATTCCCGAGAATTATTTTTTTTATATGATAAAGATATATATATGTATATATAAGTTGCAATTTTTTAAGAATATTTACTAAAATTATATTTAATTTAATGGGAATATATTTCTATTTTTATACGTTCAAAATTTTTAAATTTTGCTCCAATTTTTAAATACAACTGCTATTATAAAATAAATAATAATTATTCTTGTTGAGTTTTGAGATAATGTTTTGAAACCAGTGGCGTACATAGACTATTTTCAAGGGAGGGGTTACATTTTTAAAAGCTTTTATTTAACTTACAATGTATG
Organism: Trichonephila clavata; assembly: GCA_019973975.1. Classification (NCBI taxonomy): domain Eukaryota; kingdom Metazoa; phylum Arthropoda; class Arachnida; order Araneae; family Nephilidae; genus Trichonephila; species Trichonephila clavata. Next base: position 12,544 of record BMAO01010196.1, read on the forward strand.
TATGTATGTATGTATGTATGTATGTATGTATGTATGTATGTATGTATGTATGTAATTTGTTCGGGTGGAATCTTGCAACTCAATTTTGAAGCTGATATCTTCCTCCCATTGAGCTGAAATTTTGTATACACGTTTAGTTTGGATGACAATGCATGTTTTGACCATTTATATTCCGATATTGCAATTAATTAAAAAGATATTAATTAAAAACGTTAAACTAGTTTTGGGCGCCAACTTGGATATATCTGCATTGTTGTAATAATTTTATTGTTACAACAATGACAAAAGTTGGCGTCGAAAATCGGTTTTCAGCCAAACTGGAATTTCATAACGTTGCGCTATTGACAGTATTAATTAACTTTGTCTAAAAAATAATTACATTTCTACAACGTAAATACAATCTAATTTCTACAACGTATGCAATTTTTTTACAAATTTCTATCTATTTCCTTGGATTTAAATTCAAAACAAAAAAGTAGAGCTATTTTTCAAGTAGATTGGTACATTGTATACCTTTCTCAATGCTGCCAAGTTAAACTGAGATGGAGTATTGAAGAAATTCTTTAAATAATTTATCTAACTTTAATCTATGAAACTCAGACAAAAAATAATTACAGAATCGGAAAGATCATTTTTTTAATGTATCTTACCCATCAAAAAGGAATCCGCTAGGAAAACAATAAGAGAAAAATATTATCTAGAAATGCAATATATTTTCGATTAAAAAAAATAATTTTACAATAAAATGAAGTAATTTTTTAAAGAAATTTTCTAATTTTAAGCCTACGAGTAATTTAAATATACCTCATTTTATCACCAGTAATCTAAACACACACTACGACACATGTGTCCTTAAATTTAATTACAAATAGAATCTGTTAATTTTATTTGAATTTAATTATTGATTTTTTTCAAAATCAAGTTTCTAAAGATGATCTGAGCAATTAAAAAAAAAATAGATTCTTACGTAGAAGATATTCAATGTCCAGCAAAAAATTATCATTATTTGATAAAACTTTCTTTTTTGATTACAAAATGCGTTTTTAGTCTTAAGCATTTTATTGATTAATACAAATATTTAAATGCCTTTTGAAGTTTTTAATAAACAATTAAAATTTTCTTCTAATATGTTAGAGAAATACATCCCTTATCTTCAAAATATTTCAAATAAATAATATATTCTTTAAGTTTTTCAAAAATAGTCAAAATTTTAATTAAACATTTAATAACTTTGTCATTTATGAAGATAATCTCACTAAACCTTTTTTTTTCGTGTGTAGAACAATGTTACCCAAAATCTGCACGAAGATTGAAAAAATTGCTTAAAAATTACGGATTTGAAAAAATTGTGTTTTTAGTCTAATACCATTTTGCGAGAATTAATTCAGCTAAACCAGGGATGGCGAACCAACGTTCAATGAGTTGAACAGGCTGAGAAACCTGTCCAGCGATAACTAAAAAGTAAAAAATAAATTAAATGTAAAAAACTTTTTTAAGAACAAGCTTTTATTTAAACGCGCTAAAAAGAATAAAATAAACTTTTCCTTTAAAACTTTTTTTACTATCAACTTATAACGTCATTACACAATTTATATGATATAAAAGCTTGTCGCGAGATTTACCTGTGTAGATAAACAAGTAAAATAAATAACTTGACCTGATTGATTTTGGTTTTTAAAAATTCAAACTAAGTAAATATGAGTACTTAAATATTGCGACAAGCTTTTATATCATATAAATTGTGTAATGACGTTATAAGTTGATAGTAAAAAAAGTTTTAAAGGAAAGTTTATTTTATTCTTTTTAGCGCGTTTAAAATAAAAGCTTGTTCTTAAAAAAGTTTGTTACATTTAATTTATTAAAATACTTGTCGAAAACACCGAGACGTAATCTTTACACTAAAAATTGAGAATTTGTTGGTCTATGAGAGGAATTTGAACCCTTCTTCGTTATGTATGGTACCGTGCAAAACCAATATAAATAAGCAAATTAACAATGTTTAATTTTTGCCTTAAAATTTGCAATGATGGCTTTTCAAAACAATGCAACCAATAATTTAGAAATATTTTTTATAACAATCTTATTGACAGTGTAAAGACAGAGAGAGAGATGGAGAGATTTTTTCTTCTTGCACATTATATACAATACTTTTTTTCACGCTCTCATTAAACAAAAAGAAATGCATATTCAGTGTACAACGCATTAATGCCGGAAACGCTAAAAAAAGCGACTAAATAATAACTTTCTCTTTATAAATTTTCCCTATTTAATATTCAGAGACTAACAATGGCCTTGACAATATATCAAAAACCACTGTTTAATATTGCCTCGCGGGTACTGTTTCAAAACTCACATAATATATATTGCTAAGTTTTTTTAAAAAGTTTTAAACAGATTTGAAACAATGACTTATTTTTCAACTAATTGTCGACACTTTTAGATTTACTATACCCCAATTATTATTAAAGATGACCACATGTATTGTACTCGTCAAATAAAATCTCCAACAAATATTTAATGTTGAAACATTAAAGATCCAGACAAAACAATCGATTCAAAAAACACCGGAAAAGCATATCTATTTTTAAGCGAATTTCGGAATAAAGTGGTTTACTTGTATAAAACGTATGGTTATAAAACAAGTTTCCATTGCCAAAAACGCTAATTACAAATGTATCAGTTTTATGAATTCTGAAAGAGGAAAACGCCTCACCATTTTGTAAACTCATCTACAGAAATTTTGACATTTCCGACTGCTCTGTACAACATCAAAATTGATAGCTGTCACATAAAAGAATTGGAATGTTGTGCAGTTATTCGTGCAGAACATTTACTACATTGTTCTCTGCACTCTTTTCGTTTCCGACTACGCCACAAACCTTATATGAAAATTAAAAAGCACGTCCTATACGTTGATGAGTTTCGTTAAAGCTAGACTTTTTTGATATCCCACTACTATGAGCTGGTGATTGCATCACACTGAAAGAACTATCTAGAAAATAAATATACGGCAATGTTCCTGAATAATAGGATGGTTAAAACATCTTTACGTTCAATGTTTTTATTTTTCTTGATTCTCATTATAACTGCTCAAAACGTCATTTTCTTATTTCACCACTTGATGACCATTAGCTTCTCGTGCGCCTCAATTGATAATGTTGTCGTGGTAGCCGGATGGTCATGGTCAAGAACTTGTGGCAGGCATTGTCGAGTGATTATGAGTTTGTAAGGAATTTGCATTCCTTATTCCCTGTGACCCGGCTAGATGTGTGGGAGGAACTAAATGATCAGACGACATGATGAACTCAAATGATTATTTATCTCTATATTCAACACACATACAAATAACACTCTAATTAAGATAAATTTGATCAATTAGAGGACGAAGGTGAAACAAGATAGCGTGGGGATAATATATATACGATCATGCAAATCAATCCTTACGATAAATTATTCAAAGCTTCTTTTTTTTAGAAGCGCACTAATAATTTAACTCTCTAACTTTTACTTGATAATAGATAAGATCACAGTACCTGAACTCTTGCAATCCTTTAGACGTGGCGTCAAACACTTCTCCAATAGTGAAACTAAGCACTTTCCCTAATCTCCAACTTCTCGCATCTGTTACGTATACGTACTACTGCCGGGTGCTAGCTTCTCGGCTATTCACTTCACATCCAAGCTATCCTCACTTCACTAACCTTCAATTATTGTTTTACTAACTATCAAGACTCGCGAATACAGAATATATATATTAAACTTCATTTGCATAATACCGCTTTCTTTCCTCGGAGAAAGTTGGTTGCAAGAATGATGGCCCAAAAGGAATCCCAAAGGAGTTAGTTGAAGGAACCGTATAGATCCGTCACAAGTTCGAGCCCTAAGAAGACCCGCTGCGTAGAGGGACTGACGCACGGTAAATCTGTCGACAAACTGAGGAAGATCTCAAAAACCCACGATGTCTGCCTTCAATGGATATAATCACATTAGAGGTAATGAGCGTTAGAAGTAATGAGATCGCTGGTAGACTGGCCAAAGAGGGTATTGAAAATGAAACTGCTACGGGCACTTCGTTCATTTGTCAAGAACTGTACTCAAATGAAAGATCTAAACTAAATTTAATATGGCATATTCCATCTACGCATCATTGGTACATAAGAACATCCCCTGGTTCTCCTCTGGAAATCAGATGTGACCAGGGCTCCCAGACTGCTCTAGCTAGACTAACAAGTAGCCACCTGAAATGTCTTTCCAATGATAATGGCAGAAAAATCCGTCCACTTGTAAGAAATGCTGTGTCCATTCAGCTTCACCGGGTCACATTCTTAGATGCTTTGGACATTCTAAGGGGGACCTTAACATCCGATTCCTTTATTATGTCAACAACCTTCTGGAGTTGACCTGACATACGTCATATCGTCCGAGAACAAGAAACAACAATAAAATCTGTCGAGGATCAAAGCCCCCTCCCTCCGTTGAAGTGAGGTGCCAAGTCAGGTGTCCTCCTCGTCACTTGATTATGGTTCAATGTTACGAGGTCCGTCGCCAATAGCTCTCGTGTTGTCAATCAAATTCAGTTAACAATCGTTGCCATCAACTTCGTTACCTTTGGTCAGTGGCGCACGCTGATAAGTTGTATGAAAAGGGTTTGCATTTTAAAAATCAGTCGATGAAAACGCCATGGCGTAATCCCTATGCTAAAAAATAATATGGGATGTATATGAGTGGTTTATGGGAGAGATTCGAACCACCAAAACCGCCACCCTTGTGTATACTATTGACTTTGGCATAGCAGTTCTCAAACTTTGTTGGCGTTGTAGCCCTTTTCTATATCAATGATGTTGTCTTGTCCATGCAGTGAAATCAAATGGAGCCGAAGGCGTCCAAAATGGTCCTTGCTAAGTCGAAGACCTTTGGCGAATAAAACAGTTAATGGTTTAGGTCTATATTGTGGAGTATAGCCTATAAAAAAATTAGAAAAATGGCTAGGAGAAAGTTAAATGACATTGAGGACGAGCATTATAACTTCTTTGGCCATCAGGGGATATTTTCATCCCTTTTAAAGTGTCTTGTACGTAGCCTAACTATGGTGGTTAATATTACGCGGTTACAACTAAGATCTGGAATGAAGTCCTTGATGGATGGGTTGTACATTTACGTCTCGCTATAGCATCAGTAAGGGTAAGGGTGTGTATATCATTAATAATATCTATTGATTTGTCTTAGGATGTATTGTAACTTTCTATTTTCTAATCAGCTGTCATACAATTTAAAAAACTTTCCATGAACCCTCAAAAATACGAGTACAATCTTTGGGAACTGGCAGAGTTGAGAGTATGTGACTGTGATGAGTATCGGGTTAGGTAGGTTTCTGGCACTTTTAACGATCATCATTCAGAATTATGAGAAATCCAACATGCTGAATCGAAAAGGATTTTAAAGGTGATGTGACAAATTGTGGTGAAATAAATCAAGTATTATCTCGTTAAACATGGATCTAAATGGATAGCTGTTTTCGGTAGCTTATCCTGATGCAGTACCGGTTTATCCATTGCGCGCTTGGAACAGGTGCCCAAGAGCTCGGATAAGCTGGACTTAATCACATTTTATGGTTATAAATATCGATCCTCCAGTGCCTAGGGGGCCCGTAGATCTTCAGCGCCTAGGGCCCGAAATGACACTAAATCTGCACTGTCCTGGTACGTGCTCGAAGTTCTGGTTGGTGATTAATTGTGGTGTTAATAAAAAATAATCAGTAAATCTGGGGCATTTTCAATGTTTGTTGTCAATTGTTCAATATACGACTAAATTAAATTGAATATATTAATGATTTTTTAAAAAAGTTACTTCCTGAAACACTTCAAATATTTTTCCAACTCCGAGCAATTAGATTGTAATATTATGAAAATTAATAATGATTTGAAACAATATTTTTTGATTAAAACAACAAGGTTACCCTTTTAAACAGAATGAAGAAACCAATTTCGTTTACTACGATAGAAGAAACAAAAAACCTTTCGTAACTTACTTTTTTTTTTTTTTAAAAAAGAAAGATGTTTTGCGGATTTTATTTTTAGTAAGATTAGCCTCATTAATTTGTTTTCGTTCAACTGTTGTGAGCAAAAATTTTTGTTTTTGAAAACTTGGAAAAGTATTTACTATTTTTAAGTTTTTAATTATGTTTTGGGTGTAGAATTTCGTGAGAAGAATAATTTCATAGTAATTAATCTGTTATACTGCAGATGCTTATAAAAAACCCAAGTAAAGCTCTTGTATTTTATAATTATAGTTAATAAGGAACAAAGAGAAAAGTGTAATTAAACACTATTTACAACGCATTTCTTGAAAATTAAATGAAAATGTGCTATGTGAAGTATTTATTTAATAAGTAATATATATAAAATTTTAAGTCAATTCCTACTGTGATTGGATAAATAAAAAGTATTTTTTTAAAGATTGAAAATTTGACCAAGATAAATATAAAAATATGTAGAGAGAGTGAGCTAATAGTAGGAATCAGAGTAGCGCACACAAAAAATTTTCAAGGGAACGTCCCCTAACTCGTATCATACCTCAAGACAGCGCCAACTTGATTTTTCTGATTTGGTCGATTTTGTTAACAAAAATCAGCAAAAAATAAATTATTGAACTAATAATTAACATTAATTAATAAAATAAATGGTTAATTACAAGTACTTAATAAATTTTAAGTTATATATATATATAGGATTATCATCAATTGGAAAAAACTCAAGGGCTTTGGGGGGGATGTCCACCCCTCTTGTGTGCGCCACTGGTAGGAATTGAAAAAGGAAATTTAAAAATGAGTACAGTCAGTAGCGTACACAGGAATTTTTCAGGGGGGGGGGGAGGGGGTCCAGGGTCGAAAGTCCATTATTATCATACCTCCAATGCGCGGCTCAACATATTCTTTTGATTTTGTCGATTTTCGGGAACAAAAACAGTACAAAAGTAATTAATTGAATAATTAGTATTAATTAATAAAAAATATTATTACAAATACTGAATTAAATTTTACTTACTATATACATAGGCTTATAATCAATCGGAAAAAAATCAAGAGCTTAAGGGGGGGGAGGGTCCGGACCCGAGGACCCCTTTGTGTGCGCCACTGAGTATAGTAATACCCCGAACTTACGCAATAGGTAGGACTGAGTGTTAACCGTGTAAGGCGAATTCGCGTAAGTCGGTGTATAATTTCGCAAATGAATACATACAAATTATTTTTAGACCAAAAACGAAAGAAAATAATAATTTATAAAAAATACTGTTTAATAAAATCTGAGATGACACAAATTCAAAATCGCAAGCCGACGTTATTTTGATTTAGAAGATTCATAAAATCTAACAAAGTAGTCTGCTGACTCAAAAACTTTTTTTTCCTTCCGTACAATTTCCTTGTAGCATGCTAATAGTTTTTTGTTCCTTGTTTTGTTGAAAAAATACGCTCATCGCGTTGGAGTGTCTGTTTTCTACGCGCGTAACTCTTTTTCAATTAAACTCTCTCTGTGGCCTTCTGTCAATTCCCAATCTTCTTATTTAACTGGGTCTAAAGTTTAGTAATGTCTTGCTCTTGCTTGGGCATTTCTATGAGTTCATCCATAGCGAGTTTCCGATAATGGGAATCCAGCAGTTCTTAAACGTCATCACTATTCACTTCTAAATCTATTTGCCCGACAAAATCGATAACTTCTTCAATCAACATTACCAATTTCACCAGTTTTGTCAATTTTTCCCTTCTCAAACAAAAGACGAATCGACGAGATTTGAAAATCGCGTATCTCTGGATTCGCATAAGTCGATGTATTACTGTAATTCTTTTTAACATGCTAAATTAACATGATCGAATATTTATGACATAAATTAGTATTTGTGAAATGTGTAAAACTGCTCCAGTTTCAAAATTTACCTTCCATTTTAATAGTTCTCAGCAAAATTATATATTTTTTTTATCTTTTGTTGCATTTCTATTTGCAATACAGATA
>BMAO01010197.1:0-21489 GCA_019973975.1 Trichonephila clavata
TTTTTTAAAAGGAATAATCCTGCAGCTTAAAATTTACAAATAGAAGATCAAACGAATATTAAATTTTGAATTTTATACTGTTTTAATTTTTTTTTCAAAATTCATTCCAAAACATATTGCATAACAATAATTCTAACGCCAAAAAGCAACCATTATCGCCGATTTTTGCTTGTCGATATATAACTTTAGTTTCTCAAAGTATATCTGCAAAAACTGGCAAGAGAATTTTGACGAAGATGTTTGCTCCTATCAAGATAAATAACATTCACACACTATACGGAATCTAAATGGAAGCAGAAAATGTCACTTTCGACGTAATTTCTTTCATGCAGGTGTGAGACAGCATATCCCAAAACATTACCGTCAACTATTGAGATCTTCGATTCATAAGCAGCAGCAGTTACAGTGACATCTGATAGCCTAGGTCAGTGCTTCTCAAACTTTCTATATTCGTGACCTAATATTCAATAATAACTTTCATCGCGCCCCCCTCCATACAATAACAATTTATTGAATGCAACAATACTATAAGACGCTAAAGTTATATTACAACTCTAACCTCTTAAGTGCCACCAGCGTATATAAACGTCTCGTTCAGTGAAAGGGTTGATTTTCTGGACGTATATATACGTTTTCAAAGTACGATTTTTTCTGGGAACTGCTATCCATAAAATTATTCCGAAGGCTTTGGAATACAATAAAATGACCGAGGCAGTGTTTGCGAAGGATTTCGCTTATAGATTTGCTTATTTATTCTTTTTCTCTCCCCCTCCCAAATCGAAATATACGCTCCTACGTGGAAAACAATGGCATTGGGGAGCAAATCACGTAACTTTTAATCGGCAGTTAGGAGATTAATTATGAGCCATGCAAATTATCAAGATGAGTGTTAATATAAGCCCATGAAGTTACAGGTAATTGTCAAACTTGTTCTTAACTTAGTATTGTAAATTAATAATAAAATATATTGTACATTACCGATATATTTATAAGTGTATTATATCTGTGTAAATGTGTATTTTATTTCTTATTATATCACAAACTATTTTTGTTTGTTTACTTTCAGTAAGTTAAGAATTTTTAAATAATCTTTTGTTTTCGACTTTTCAATATACTCGCACCCGCCTCGTAGAGTTATCACGCCCCACAGTTTGAGAGACGCTTGGCCTAGGTCTATGCAAGAAGTTGCCATCGAGCCGATATAATAATTATCTCAGTCTGGCAATGTAAACATCTTCTATAAACTCTTTACCCTCTCAGAAACCTCGCTTACTCAGGGCGAGTACAGATGATGGACACGATTTTGAAAAATCCTATTTTCAAAACTCTACTGCATATATTACAACAAGTGATACATGAATGTAAAGAGAAATATACCATATTTTTCCCACCAATGATCAATAGCAAATTGAAGATCATTGTGATTGATATCTAATTATGCCGACAATGACAGAGAAGTCTTTTTACGTATTATAGTATGCACGGGGTTTTTTTTCCAGATATTTCGGTGTAACGTGCATTTAGAAATCGCTACTGGAAAACATCAACCAACAAGAGCATTCTGCCATGGAATCAAGTATTTTAGGAAAGGCTTTGCTTTGTGGAAAGAAAAGCAGCGGCATTCCAAGTGTCTCAGGAGAAGCAGTGGAGAGGGCGAGGCAGAATTTTGTTCATAAAGTCCACCTAAGTCTGCTAGAAATGCCGCCTGTAACCAAGGAATGCCGGGAAAAAACGGAATTAAAATTTTTGCGAAAAAAAATTGAATTTCAAGCCGTATCGTTTGTACTTTACACAACAAATAACAGATGACGACAATTAAACATGTGTAGCGTTACGAGCCATTGATGAGTGATACACAAAATGTATAAACGAACTGAGTAACAGATTGGACATATGCAGTGTAACAAGAGGGTCACACATCGAACATTTGTAACAGAAAAAAATTTTGGTATATTTCTCTTTACATAAATCGCTTATTGTAATATAAATTATATAAGTGCAGTAGTTTCGATAATATGATTTCTCAAAATCGGGTTCATCATTAGTACTCATCCTGTGCAAAAACTCATCTACATGTCAAGTTTCCACAGTAAGAATAAATAGGCAGTTAACTTTCAATAAAACTTTAAGGAAAACAGCCCCAATTTAGCTCTGAGGGAAATCTCGCAAGATAACTCGTCACAAAGATAGATGTTACGAGAAAAATAGAGAATCACTTTCTGAGTCAATCGTTGTAAAATATCTGACTGAAATTTTGTTTCCTTATATAACTTTTTGGTCAGGAACTTCTAAAGTTTTTTCCTTAACTAATCATCTTAATTCTTGTGGATTTTTTTTCGCAGCTAAATTTGGCGATTTGGCTACATTTGGTGACCAAATTTGTCTAAGTTCACTTCAATTCAGTTAACATTACTGAAAAAAAGTCTCTCTTGGTCTACAAACGTCTTTATTTTCCGATCAGCATTGTCCTTCCATGTAATTAATGTTTATATTTACATTAAGTTTAAATATAAGTAATCATTCATGTTCTAAATGTACTCTCTATAACAAAAAAAAAAAAAAAAACGACGCACCAAGAAGAAATTGCCGATTTTAATGAAATTTCGTAAGCAAAGACATTTGTACCGAACATGCAAATGATTAAAATTTGATGTCCTATGAATGAATAGCGGGAGCTACAGCGCATCGGAACTATACACAGCAGGTGTCTATAAAAAGTGATTCTCAATCTGATGGTCAAAATTTCTGTTGCATTGCGATTTAGGATACCTTTCAACGACTGAAAAAATGCCTTACCGCAGGATTCGAGTAACTGAAAGAGGTCCTATTATAGGACCGAAAGAGGCAGAATGGGCAAATCGGAGAATCTGTCGTCATATAGGTCGAAGCGATGCGGCCATTAGAAAATGCTGGCAAGAATAAGTGGACAGTGGTAGATTTCAGCGTCATGATAATAGCAGTCGACCTAGGGCCACAGCATATAAGGAGGATAGATTTATTATCATATCAGCTGTCCCAGTGCCTGATTCATCGTTGTCAACAACAGACGTGTGACCCGCACACGAGTGTCCATCATGACCATCCACAGACGGCTGATAAAGCGAAATTTACGCTCGATCCAACCGCTACGCCCCTGCCACTCAAGCCTGCACACTGTCGAACCAGATTACAGTGGTGCTTGCCTCGATCAGGTTGGAATCATGCTGACTGTGGACGTATAGTGTCTACCGATGAATCCCGCTTCTGTGTCCTGAAGATCATCGAAGACGTGTCTGTAGACGCCCGGAGCAGCGTGCCGATCCTGCTTTCACTATTGCACGCCACACAGGCCCTCAACCTGGAGTTATGGTCTGAGGGTGCCATTTCTTTTGACAGCCGGGGGGACCCCTTTGGTCGTCATTAGAGGCACACTTACAGCACAGCTGTACGCCAATGACATTCTGAGAACTGTTTTGCTACCGTTCCTTTTGATACTGCAAAAGTAACGTTATCCTGGCCTTATTTTTCAGCAAGATAATGCCAGACCACATACGGAACGTGTTGCTAAGAACTGTCTTACAGCTTGTCAAACACTTCCTTGGCCAGCCAGATCTCTCTCCAATCGAGCATGCCTGGGATATGATGGGAAGGCGATTACGTCCACCAGGGAATGTTGATGACCTGGCCCGACAATTGGAGCAAATGTGGAAAGAAATACCGCAGGAAATTATCACGGTGCTTTATTACTCTATGCCACCTCATGTGGCAGCTTGCATCCAGGTTAATGGTGGGACATAACCTTATTTAGATCGTTACTCTGTACCTATGTAATTCAATTTTTCTGAAATTTAAAAATTTACTAATCTGTACATAATCTTTCTACCCACCAATTTTTGTCTCTATCGGACAACTCGTTCTTGGCGCGCTGTGTTTTTTTCTTTTCTTTTTTTGTTATGGAGTGCATATTAATAAAAAAAATCTTTATTTTTAGAGTGCTTTTTTCTAAATTATGTTGTTATAAAACGTTATATATTTACTAAAAAATACCGGGTTTTTTTTCTAAAAATATAGGAAATACTTAAATTACTTCAAGTACAGTAAGAATTAACAAGTTTTTTTCAAATTGTATGCACTTAGCTCAAACAATTCTCAAGAGTTTTAAATTCGCTTTATTTAGAAATAAAGCGAATTTAAAAGTTTCTAGCAAAATTTAAAAGTACATAGTTTTCTGAAAATAAAAAACAAAGAACAACGTCTTTCTGACCTAAGCAAAGCTCACCATTAAAATTCATCACGAGGATTTTTTTCCCCTTGGATTTAGAACACTTTTAACTCAAGCACTCTTAACTCTTCTTTTATGAAGCATAAAAGTGAATCTTTTATGGGTCGTAAAAAATAGCTACACAGAAAAAAGTAAAGCTGTGTATGAAATCAAATACTTTTAAGAGTCTACTGTTAATATATTTTCGTAACATGCAGATAAACAAACATTAAGTTATGTGTTAGAATACATCTTAACAATATTAAAACAAAACAAGATATCAATCCTTGGCATGGCCAAGTAATTTTAGCACGTTTTCACATGTTGTATTTTACAATAATGCAACTAATAAACTTTTTACTAACAGAAAGTAGTACTATACTTAAAATAAAAAAAATTTTAATTTAAAATTATTAAATTTAAATATGATTCGGCTCATCTAGGGCACAAATACGACCAAATGCCGAAAACCCGAGGTCAATCGGTTAATTATTGGCTGAGAAAAAGGTACGAAAAATATGGAACGAAGACGTAGACGAAATTTGCGTCCTAATAGCGCTTCTTTTACACTACGTAAAAAACGCGCTAAAAATCTTGTGGACGAGTGCTTTGTTTTCTAGACATGTCGGAGTTCCGAGTAGTTAGGAAAAAAATTGTACATCACGCTCAACTGAACTTTTCACGAGTGTATTTAACTGCAACTACCTACATTTTATATGTACTAATTTCTAGCGATGGCGGTCAAATGAAAAATTTTGAAATAAACATTGCATTATTTTCCAGTTAATGATAAATAATACAGAATTTTTTATCGGCAATAAAGCACAAAATAATTATCATGTAATAACTAGAAAAAATTTTGGACTAAGATACATACATTTTTAGAAAGAACAGAAATTAAAAAATTATATTTTGCATCAGCAATTTACATAAATATCATTATTAATACTAAAATGAAATGTATTATTCATAGGAGTTCTTACATTTTATCTAAAATACACTCCTTATTTTGCCCTTATATTGAATTTCACATGTCCAATTTGCTTTGATATTTCTGTGAAAATTGTGTAAAGTGAAGATTTTTCAGGTTTAGACACTCCTTCAATTTTTTTGACAAACGGTTTTATCAATTTAAGTTTCAATATTCTGATTGTTCTCTTTCTCTTCACATTCGTCTTGGAAACAAGTGAACAAAATCCTGCTCTTTCGTTCCCTACGCGTATTTGCAATGTTCTCTTCTTCGTTATCCTTGTTAAATTGCTACGAGTCGGTGCCCAATAAATCACATATACCATCTTCACTCAAAGAATGTTCATTTATTTCAAAACATAGCTCGTTGTATTATTTACTTATTCCGAATATTTCCTTTGAATGGTTTTTTTTAGGTAAATTTCGAATTTGTGTTTGATTAATCCACTAATAATAAGTACAAAAAAATACTACTTAATTACTTTTATTTATTACCAAAAATTTATAGTCAATTTTTATTACAAACAGAATCGACCACGTTTCAAATATTTGTAATAATCGTTATTTTTCCTCGTGAGTTACCACCAGGCGGCGCTCTGTGCCCGCCATAAAACAAACTATACAAAAAAGCACAATCGGATGACATTCTTTTGGAAATCTTAGAAGTTCGAGGTTTGCAGTTTGCAAATAAAATTTTAAAATTTTATATAAACTCATGGACAAAAAAATTAGCGCACCAAGAAGGAGTCGTCAAAATGAAACGAAATTTTACATACGTAATGACTACTTTAATATAAGTAAATGATAAGAAAATCAAAGAAAAATAATCATTTATTTCAGAGAAAAAGGCAAAAGAACGGAGGATTTAATACCCTGTTGAACCCCCTCTTGCGCGAATGATGATGCGATACGATCGGACATTGAGGCATACAAATCCTGTATGATGTCTTGAGACATTTCGTTCCATATTTGCTGTAACATTGCCTCTAGTTCGTTCAAACTCGTGGAATGCCCAACTCGCCATCCCAAATGATCCCAGATATGCTCGATTGGAGACAAATCTAGAGATTGGGTAGGCCAAGGAAAGGTAATAACAGTGCGGAGACAGTCTTGTGACACCCTTGCCGTGTGAGGCCGAGCATTGTCTTGTTGAAAAATGGTCCTTGGGAGCCGTTGCCTGGGTGGCAACACATGTGGTTGCGGGATGTCATGGACATATTCCAAGGCTTTCATGGTGTCAGGGATTAATACTAGGAGTGACCGTGTATTGTAGGCAATGGCACCCCATACCATCTCACGAGCTGTGGTAGCGGTGTGTCACTGTAAAGCAAAGGCAGGATTGAGGTGTTCACCAGGGGTCTCACTCGCTCGATTGTCATCACTGCTGAGATTGAATCTGCATTCGTCGCTAAAGACGACCTGGTTCCATTCCGCTGCAGTCCAGTTTCCTCGTGAGTGGCACCACTCCAAACGGAGGCGTCGATGGGTGTGAATCAAGGGCAGCACACGTAATGGGCGCCGCGATCCCAAATGTCCTTCAGCCAGTCGCCTTTGTACGGTTCAAGAAGACACGGAGGCCCTTACAGAAGGGGCTATCTATGCCTGGATGGTGGCCTATGAAACAGTTTGCTGTATGTGTGCAGTTCTTACGATATGGCGGTCTTCTCAACGACTGGTCTGTTGAGGGCGTCCTGAGCCTGGTCTTCATGTAAATGACATCTCTCGGATATACTAGTCCCAAGACCACCTCACAACACAATCAGAGCTACCTAATTGACGTGCTTCGCATAGCTGACCACCCAGCTTCCATCATGCTGATGATTCCCCCCCCTCAAACTGCGACAGCTGCTCATAATGCCTTCGAAAATGACATAATGGCATGTCTACCTCAGCTGATCCTTTGTAAACTATTCAGCACACTCAAACAAGCTTTGGTTACCTGTTTTATACTCCGCGGAGAACGACGTTAAACGCCTTCTACCGGCTATATGTAATGCAAAATCGCGCTGCATTTCTAATCATTTGCATATTTCCTCGACACGTACCTTCATGCCAAGTTTCGTTACGATCCCGCAATTATTTTATGGTGCGCTAATTTTTTTGTCCATGAGTGTATTTTTCAGCGGTCGAAAGACTGCTCATGGTAAGTAATGGTGGAGCACATATGTGTATTGGATAGCCGCCTATCCGGTATTGTGATTAGTGGCGTTGACTGTTATGACGTAGAGCTGGTTTCGAATCCCTGAGAAGGCGTAGGTGTTGATAAATGTATAGTGCCTTTGCGGCATGGGGTACTCTAAATAGCCGTCGAACCGCCTCTCCTGAGGTTAGTGGAAGGGAATGTAAGGTGAGAGGCCCTGACCACCTCCAGGTGTTCTCCCTCAAAACTAGGGTGGAACCGAGCCACCCTGGATTGGTGCTCAAAACTACGGCTAACGATAAGCGTACAACTAGCCTTTTGCCGTGGTGAATTTCGTGGGCATCAATCTGACGCCGCCAGACAGGTGTCCCATTGGAAGCAACACAACAGAGCAATTCGATGATTACTCACTTAAATGATTTAAGAAAAGCATATATATAATTATTAGAGGGGAAACTAAAGAACAGAGAGAGAGATTGAAAAATTAAGCCATATATTGTATAAAAAAACGCAGTAGTTCAAGAAAAATGAAAACTTGGAATTTAACAACTTTGTGAAAAGTCTCAAAGGCTGTCATTTGACCACTCTGGTAGGTTTGGTGTTAATGTGTGTCTCCCCAGTAAAAGACTTTTATTTAGTACAACATCTAAGTATTTGGCAGACTGAGAAACTATAAAGCATCATCTAAGTCGAAATACAACATTAATAATGAAACTAGAACATGTATGCCCATGGTATATCATGCAGCCTGAAACATATTAATTATCGTATAAATGAGTACATATAGTAGAAATAACCATTACAGGATGTTTTTACTTCCGTTTTTGTGTAAGATGCGGAAAATTTCAGTAAGGATATCCTAAAACATATAACAAAAAAAATTGTTCGAAGCGAAGAATAACATACTTTTTGTAAATTGCAGTATAGTAATAATTCGTAATACGACGAAGTGAAAAGTTTGAAAAGAGGGATGTTTCTTGCTTCTAAAAAAAAAACAATTCTGTTTAACTAGTCAATTCATCATGCAGTCAAAGGTCCAGTTTCGTGGTAGCCAATCAAGGGAACGCCTGTTACATTCAAACCAAGCTTTTAAACTTGTTATTTCTCTTAAGGAATTGGGTTGGGTTTTTTTTCAAAAAATACGCATTGTAAGCTTTTAATTGAAGCATATTACTAAGAAAATCTGTGTGCCATTTTCAAAAACTGCTTTTATGGGTATTGTGTAAGCAAAATGAGATAGATAAGAAAAATTAAAATTGCGTAAATAAAATTAGATATATATAAAACTAAATAAGGTGAAAGTATATATAGAGAGAGAGGGAGAAGGTGTTTCAACAATGAAAATTATTGCAAGTGAGAACAATTTAGATGAAAAATACTTTGTAGGATGTGAGATTTCTGAACTCTACTGACCCACAGAGAAAAATAAAGCTGTACTCTCATAACATAAATAAAAAATTTCTGGAGTGTATTTATTCAAGTAAAAAAAATACATGAACTGTGCTGTGAGCAGAATATATTTTGTTTTAAACAAGTATAACTCCCCTATATATACTATAGTTTTAATTTTATTGTAGGGAATAATGAGCTTTACTGTATTACTAAAATTTATTTTAACTGATTAGATAAAATTACATTCAGTGTTATTGAAGTACATTAAATACGTACCTGCTTTGAGAATCCAAAATAAACATTTAAATGTAAGCTAAATAAATATTTGTCTTTACATCTGTGTATTAACTGCCATAAACTAATTTCTTTTAATTTGAAAACTTAAACTATCATTTTGCGAGTTAGGAAATACATCAGGTCGCCAATAAACTTTATTCGAGTGAAGAAATTTTATCCAAATGGTCACAAAGGAACTACATTCCCAGACAACGAATTTTTCATACTGCTCAATTTGAAGAAAGCATAATTTCCGTATTCTGCGTCATTGTTTTGAAAAAATGGCACTTTTCGAGGAAAATTTGTAAAATCTATAAAAAAGTTTGAAATAATTGTTTGAATAAAGAAAAATATAATTAAGAAGCATGATTACAAAACTATTTAAGACTATAAAATCAAAAAAAATGCTTAAAAATAATTATATTTTGGAAAAAGAATTGATAGCACAAGTGAAGATAATAGAAAAAGTCAATCATTTTGTATTTCAGTGAAAAAGAAGTATGTAGAGAATACTGGACTAGCAGTCTATTAAATAATCTATTGGAGACAGATATAAACAAAATTCTATTTTCGATAATTAGCAGATTCATGAATGGGAACTTTTCCCGTTAGTACAAAGGGGAGCTAAGTTAGTGATCTGATACAGAAGTTTACCAAGACTTACCACTAAATAAAATTGTGCGAGGTGGATAAGAAAAAAAAGTTACACTCTAACAAATAATAGTATTGTCATGATTTCCTCACACGCTTTCGAAACAATAATTTTTTGCGTGTGGTTTTTTTCTAATCAAGCTGGGCGCGTAGGAGAATGGCACCTTCAAATGGGTACACAGGGTAATTTATAAAGAAGTGTACACTTTCCAGGTACTGTAAAGCAGTAACAATCAAAGACATGCGCCACTTTAGCAAACCGTACACATAAAGATTGTGCCTTGTTCCTGATAGAAGTGACTTTGGTAATAGCATGCGTGTCGTGTGACTAGTCATTCGAAATGGCGGTTTCTGCAGTGAAAAAGTTTCTTTTTTTGTGCTCTTAAATTTAGTAAACTGTCACGGGAGTCTCTTTTTTTAACTATGTTCACTCTTTTGGTTGATGCCCCAAATCCAGGATGATATTAGCAACTTCATTCTCCAATTGGATATTGCACTAAAACACTGGTCGGCAAAAGTAAAAGATTACCTTGATGAGTATCTTCTTCACCGAAGGTTTGGACGAGTCGTATGAAGTACAATATGCCTCTTATTCAATAGCTATCCAGAAGTCCTGACTTAACACTTTGTGATTTTTTCCAGTGGAAGTACTTTAAGAATAAAGTAGCGTTACTCAAACTGTGGGGCGCGTCCCCCTAGGGGGCTTGATAACTCTATGAGGGAGGCGCTAGCATATTCAAAAGTCGAAAGTAAAAGATTATTTTTAAAAATTATTAATTTACTGAAAGTAAACAAACAAAATGCATTCTGACATAATAAGAAATAAAATTAACATTTTCACTGATATAATACACTTATAAATGTATCAGGACTGCACAATGTATTTGATAATTAATTTAACAATTCTAAGTTAAGAATAAGTTTAATAATTACCATTGAGCACATGGGCTTGCCATATATAAAATTATATACAAAAATTAACACTTATCTGGATATTTGTACGGTTTATAAATAATTCCTTGACTGCCGATTGAAAGTTACGCGATTCGCTCCCCAATGCCTCTGTTTTCCACTTAGGTGCCAGTATGTAATGTAATGTATTGGGTGGGTGGGGGGTGGAATAAATGAGGAAATACTCTGATATAAGTAAATCATTCGCAAACACTGTCAAGATCCTTTTATTGCATTCCAAAGCCTTCGGAATAATTTTATGCATAGCAGTGCAGAGAAAAGATCGTACTTCGGAAAGACGTATATATAAGTCTGAGCCATTTAACGTATATATACACTGGTGGTAATTAAGAGGTTAAAGTCGTATAGTAGATTTAGCGTCAATGTAGAGTATTATGCATTGTTATTTGTATGAAGGGGGGGGGCGCAATGAAAGTTATGATGGAATACTGGATCCCAAATATTGAAAGTTTGAGAAGCACTGGAATAAAGGTATTCTTCTCTCCCTTTCCTGTCGATCTAGCTCAGCTGAAACAACGTATTCCAACCGCTAGAAATATTCACGTGTTTGGGTGGAAATGGATTACGAATATGTGTCTATGACTAAGGATTCACACATGCATAGTGTGACTGTCTCCAACAAAACTTTAAATAATCCCATAACATATAACATCTTAAATCGTTCTTGATTTATAATGCATTGAAACTGTATAATTCTTTATGAATTACCCTGTTTAAAAATAACATTTGAGTATTTTATGATGTGGCGTTTTCAATTATTTTAAAATACTTTAAATTCAAAAACAATAAAATTGTTTTTCATCTGAAATTTTATATAATGCTGAGTTTTAGCTAAATATTTTAAAATTAATTTTTAAAGGAAATTCATTGCATTTAAGAGATTTTTATGTATAGTTCCGTTAGAATTCATCGTTAAGTTCTTCAGTGGATGGTATCAAGAAACTAATAAGATAATCAAAATCTTAACTTGCTTTGAATAAAAAAATCTTGAATGATATTAAACAAATTATTTTAAAAACTGCTCTTGGTGCTTTAAATCGCATCATACAAAGGTACTAATTTTCTAAAATTTGTTGTTTTTTTTCAAAAAATAAACCTAAGTATAAATTTTACTTATTTTAATTTTGTTTTTGTTATAAAACAGATAGCCCAGTGGCCAAGTGGTAACATATCATGCTTCCACACCGCAGGTCCAGGGTTTTATCCCCGGACTGGGCAAGGTCTACGCAGCCTTTCATCTCTTCAGGTGGGTCGATAATTGAGTACCAAGCTTGCTTGGGGACTAAACTCGGGAGATTTCGCATCAGACACACTTACCACCTTATTAGAACATCTCCTCACGCATCTCAGCAATCAAGAACCCGAATACTGAGATGGACGCAGTAGGCCTTGGCCCTCATGGGCTGTTGCAACACTGAGTTTAGTTTATAAAATAGATATGCAAGAGACAAAATCAAATAAGAGTTCAGTACAGTTGGAACATCAGAAAATTTATGATTATCAGCTTTCTTTTCAAAAATTAACCAAATGAACCATGAATTCTAAGAAATATATAAATATTAAATTATCTCTTATAAAAATTATCATTTCTCTCTCTCTATTCATTTTTGTGGGGAAGATCTACCGCTAAGAGAAGATGACTAAAGAAATAAGGTCTTCGAAAATTCTAAAAACAGTGCATTTGAAAGTATTTGAATTTTTATTATGTTTCATGAAAAAGACACTTTATTTTAAATCTTTAATGGACCATTTACTTCTACAAAAGGTACATTAAAATATTTTTGGAATCGAGATTGATTTAAGAAAACAGGCTCATTTATCATATTAGATAAAATTTATTTTGATTTTTAACACCATTTTTTTTGTGGTAAGTATACTTACCACCCGTTGGGAGCCACCACCCATTATGGTTTGGGATGGTATTGGATTACATATCCGAACCCATGCAGTACACATTGCTGATACAATGGCGAGTCTGGGGATTTGTTCTCCCTTACCTCCACAGCTTTCCTACAGCCACATTCAAACACACTAACACTTGTGCCATGCAATGCTTCAAAACTTCTTTGTCTATGAGATTGGGTTGTGCTATGCCTTTTCTCTTGATCTACCTCCTATCGAGCACATAGGGTCGATGATTAGAGAATGACATGGTATGAACCTTGTCAATTTTGAATCCGGTGTCAGATTAACTTTGGCGATGTGTGAATGCAACATGGGTTATCATGCCCACACAAAGCATCCAAAACTGCTTTTATTCAAGGCCGATTCGTGTCGCAGCAGTTTATTACCAGTTATGGTAGCACCTCTCAATACAGATTACATCGTCTTCTTCACCTCTCAGAAGATTGTATTTTCCATTATATAGTATTTACTTTATATAGTAAGTTGTTTCTCTAAAATTTGTCTTTAATATTTTATATCCTTCTTGCTGATGTATTTCGATTGACACAGCGGTGTGTTAAAATAATTTGTCATCAGGATTTTTGAAAATATTTCATGCATTTTGAAATAGGTTTTTCACATTCTTTTAATGTAATTGGTAAAATATGGTAATTGTTATCTTAAAAGTTTGTTACAATTTTTATTGCGATTTGTCGCCACTTTTTTTATCCAAAATTTTTTAAAGACATCTAATTTTGATATTTGATAACAGTTAAAATTGCAGATGGATTATTTTTCCAGTTGGATGAAAATTAATGCCATTACTTAAAGTTTTAAAATTGATCTAATAACTTATTTAAATCTTTTACTTTTTAAAATCGATACATTGTTACTTTTCCAAATTTCAAAGCAACGTGTTAAAAATAAAAGCAAAAATTTTCACCTTGATTTATTAATAATCAAAGAAGTAAGTGTCTATTTATAAAGGCTTAAACTATTAGACATTCCATATACTAATATTAAATTTAAAAATTTGTTAAGTGATTTTGAAGACTTGTACCAAGTGATTAGAAGCCGTTCACTTAACTCTTTCTCTAAAACTTTATTGTTTAAAATTAATAGTAATTTGTGTTTAGAAACCGACAATATATCGGATAAGCCAATGCTTCTCAAACTTTCAATATTTGCGACCCAATATTCAATCATAATTTTCACCGCGCCCCCATCCATACAATAGCAATGTATTGAATACAATAATAATATACTTTGATGCTAAAGCTACAATACGACTTTAACTTCTTAAGTGCCACAGACGTATATAAACGTCTCAGCCAGTGTATTAATTGCTCCGGACGTATCTATACGACTTGCCCCCCTCCATACAATAGCAATGTATTGAATTCAATAATAATATACTTTGATGCTAAAGCTACAATGCGACTTTAACTTCTTAAGTGCCACAGACGTATATAAACGTCTCAGCCAGTGTGTTAATTGCCTCGAACGTATCTATACGACTTTCCGAAGTACGATATTTTCTGTGCACTTCTATCCATAACATTATTTATAAGTACAGTATATCAGTGCAAATAGATGCGTGTTTTATTTTTTATAATGTCGTAAAGTATTTTGTTTGATTACTAACAGTAAATTAATAATTTTTTTAAATAATCTTTTGTTTTCGACTTTGCAATATGTCAATGCCCCCTTTGTAGGGCTATTACGCCTCCCTGGGGGCAAGGGGGTGCCTTACAGTTTGAGAAACGCTGGGGTAAGCCAAAAGTTCGTTTAAATTTCAAAAATTCATAAAAAAAAAGGGAAAGATAATGATAAAGATGTGCAGCTTACAAGGAAGTCTGATTTTTCTTAGCGGCAAAAATATTTTTGATGATGCTCGCATTAAATCATAACTGTGTCATCTGCGATTTGCTCCTCACGTACAGTAGAATGTCGTTTATCCGAACGTTTATTATCCGGAGCGTCAAATATCCGAAACAAAGTCCGGATACGTTTTCAAACAGTGCAATGCTCAACATTTGTTTCGTGTGAAGCCATAAGTGACGGGAAACCCCAAGGTGAAGGATATTTGGAGAATTTCAGTTGTGTGATTTGGAAAGCATGGACAGTTTGTTTCCAAGTACGGGGTATATACGTGCTTTTTTGTGGAGTTTTGCTGATGTAGAAACCTGGATGGTATGTGATGCAGAGACTGCGAATTTCAAATGCTAAATGATGACGAGATTGTGACTTCCATGCAAGAAGAATCTGACCCTGTCGACGATGAAGCGGATGAAGACGAGGACAACAACAACGAAAGTAGCAATTTCTGAAGCGTTTACTGCGTTTGAGACAGCTATGGAGTGGCACGAACAACAATCAGAGTGCTGTCCTACTTAACTACTGCTGCTCAAGAGAATCAGAGAACTTGCAGCAAAAAAACCGAAGGTGTACAGCGATAAATAAGCGATTATTTTTCACAATAAAGGTAAAACTGCTACATTTTGAACCTATTTTGCTTTTTCTTCAAGCACGCTTCCGCATGTGATGATTTTCAATATTTGTATAGTGTCCAGTATCATATACTTCATGGATCGCATTTGGTTTTCTATTATCCGAACAATCGCGTATCCAAACGGTGTCCGGTCCCAATCGATTCGGATAAACGACGTTCAATTGTACCACCGTGCTATGCCAGTCCAGTAAAACGATTCCTACTGAAAACTTTTGTTGAGGACAGAATGATTAGTTGAGGTTGCTAGATCTCATAGCTACCATATTCCGCTCACCTCATTCCGATCGATTTCTATTTGAAATCACTTGCGTACCGTTCATTTACGTCCGAACTCAAAGATTCTATCTGTCATGAAATTTCTGCAATTAATTTCAATATATCGCATTCAGCTGTAATAGGCATTGTGAGTCGCTTTACTTGTGTCGGAAAATGTTCTGGAGGTTACGTTGAGAATAATTATTATTACAATAATAAATGGATGCTGTGTACTGTTGTCCTATACGTTGTATTTTGGATAGTCAGCCTCCTCTACCGGTGACATTTTAAATTAAAAATGTTTTTGCTGCTAAAAAAAGTCCAAATTTCTTGTAAGCCTATTCTTGCAAACTGTGTTTCCGGACAATGATTTCTTTCTTTACTATGAATTTTTAAAGAACTTTTGGCGCACCTGATATTTTTGAAATAATGATACAAAATAAAAATTATACATTTCGCTCATTTTTTTTAAAATTTATAATTTAAAATTTATTACTTGTATTTAAGACTTCCAAAATATATACAAAATAATAATAATACAAATTACCGAACAAGAATAATTAACTATAAAAATTCAATTCGAAATGTTTAAACACCGCAGCCGACTGGGTGGGGTAGTTGATTTGTCGCTGGCCATGTAAGGCCTAAGGTTGCAGATTCGACCCTGGCCCTAGTTGGTGGATTTTCATCATGCAAAAAATTGCCTGCGTCCATGTTGTATGATTAAGTGGCATGTTAAAGATCCCTAGAGTTCCTGTTTGGCTTGGGTGCACTCAGCAAAACTAAAATAAAATACCTAGCACCATTTCGCATCGTCAGAGCTCAGATGCCTCCCGCTAATGAGGAAACTGGGCGTCAAAATTACATTGCGGTGACTAGTCTTCCACCTATATGGTGCCTCACTTAAAAGAGATACCAACTCCCGGGAAATTTTCTAGGTCCATAAAAGTAAATTTCAGTCCACAGCGCCATTGGAAGTGAATAAAAAAAAACTTTTGAACACACATTAATTAAAATAGGTTAAAAAAAATTGAACAAAAAAGTTTGAATTTAGTCTTGATTGCATGTGAACAAAAACATACTTACTTGAGGATAAAACGAAAGAAAAATGTGATTAAGAAAAAATTATTACTCGTATGAGTAGGTAAGAAGTTTTCTTAAAAAGCTGTAAATCACAAAACAAGAAAAAAAATGGCTGAAGAAAAGGGATGGATTTTAAAACCGTTTTAAAAACAGTTTAACAAAATGAGATCAACAGATTGGGGACAAATCTTTTGAGAAATAATGGGAGAAAGACACAGAAAGAAAAGAAAAAGAGTCAAAAATAGAAGAAGGAACTTGAATGAGAGTACGTTAAGAGAAAACGCAAAAGTTAAATAATAAAAATGTTGGTAATAACAAAGAGAAAAGTTATTGTTTACATGTAATTCCACTGAAAAGGAGAAAAGTAGGATATTTATTTAACATTATTGCACCAAAAATTAAAATATATACAAATTTATAAGAGCGTTAAGCATTATAGTACCTGATAACCTTTTTCTCACTTTCCCTGATAATCAAAGCACTATTTGAGAGGATAAAATGCATAGATTTCATTCAAACATTTAAAAACATCAAAACAAGGAAGTAAATGCTTACGTATAGAAGCCTAATGAATGGGCATGACCTCTGAGGCCGCCATACTGTCAGATAAAGAAAGTAAATGAGCCTGATAAGAAATATAATTAATGTGTTTACAAAAACAATGTTCGTAGAGACACATTGTGTTTGAGATAGTAGAGAAGCATTCGTAGTGGAGAAGCCTTATGAAAAGTGTTCAAATACACTAAATCAGAAGGAAAAAAACTTTTATCACTTGTGTAACAAATAAGTTTGGTAGATTGATTCCATTCAATATCAAAGTAACGTAAATTTTTAGAAAAACTCAAGAGGACCTCTCATGTACGTAAGATTTATCCATGCTTTGAAATATTTATCAAATAAATAATCAGACAGGAAAAATTATTTAAAAAAGGCTTGATTATTCTATTTCCGAATAGCTTGACACATACAACTTGTTTGAAAACTGATGCAAATTATGACGTCAGAAGAATCAAGTAAAATACTTCTCATGTTGTGATGAGCCCTATTCGTGCCCTTTCACTAATCTTCTTGGGGAAAATACTTATTTCATTGTTGTTTGAATTTGAAAGCGTCCCTTCTGTTAAGAGAACTTGATTTTATGCTAAATTGATAGCTATTTAAACTCTACTATTAACTCTACTACTATTAAAACTCTACTATTAACTCTACTCTACTATTTACTCTAGCTATTAAAGTGAGATTTGCGAAGTGACTATCGGAAGGTGTGCTTGAAAAAAAGTTTCGGATCGGAATATCCAGGTGGCCCAGGCGAGACCTGACGGGTTTTGTTACATCAAATTAACACTCAGTTAAGTGCATAATTATTTGTCTAAGAATTTAGGGTAGCCATTTAATTTGACTGTTTCCTCGGTTTATTACCTTGCCTGATTGTAAATTGATAAGCAATAAACATGGTATTTTTATGACAATGTCTATTCATTCTGTGTCCCAAACTTCACTGCTACCTTAGGGTCACTACAATGTTATTGATAAAATTTATTTGCGTAAAGGGGTTTTTTTGCACATTCGTGGGCACCTAGCTTAGCCTACTTGCGCACAAACATATGCCACAAACATGTTTATTTTCAGTTTAAACTTAGCAGAACACTTTTTATAAGTTATATGAAATGTGCTAATTTGTCATGAAATAAGATTTTAAGAAATAAACAAAAACATTTACGGGATAAAATTTTATAAAAACGTTATAAATTGAAAAAGATTATATTTTTCCTGAAAGTCATTAGATGGAAAATATTTCATATACAAAAACTGAACACTATATTACTTCGCTAGACACCCGATCTAAGTCTGTAGTTTTGTCACAGAGATGTCTCCCTTTGTCTGCGTAATTTTACCTGAGAATTTTTGGACGGCTGTGGCGAAAGATTCCATAGGTGTGTTAGTGTACAGACTATGTACAGACAGTTGTCAGCAGTTCCCATTATATTGCAGTCGTTGATTTTGCACTGCGTCCTTTCTTTTGTTGAATAAGCAATTTTTTGCACACGTGCATCTCTTTATTTAACCTACATATTGCTTGCATTGAGAACATCTCTTCTTGTATAAATTATTGTAATTGTGTTGATAAAAGTGTGTGTTCAATATATAGATTTTTTTGTTGATGTGGCTAGTCATCCTTCCCTTCCTCCCACATCTCTAGGAGGCACTGAGAGAAGATCTCAGCCCTTATAGATGTCAAAACTTATCGGCTGTAGTATAATAATGCCTTATTGTTTAAAAAGTGATATGGTTGGTTAAACCGTGGTTTATAAATCTGATGTTTTACAGAAAAATAGCAGTGAAGATGATAAAAATTTTAAAAATCATCAAACTCTTAAAAAAATAATGAAATTTATTTTAATCTCAATAATAATTTTTTCTTTCAATTGATAGATCGTGATCTCTTAAGAAAAAAAACCCTAAAGTTTTTATCGTTAGGTATTCTTTTGCTTCATCTGTAATACAACGTTCAAGTTCATAGCCTAAATGATAAAACACAGTTATTCGGAAGAATTTTAGTATTCAAAAACCCTCCTAAAGTATATTGCGCTTTATAGTGATTACGCAAATGCTTTGACAAGGTTAAACTATGAATGAAGTTTCACATATATATATATATTAGTACCTGTATGTTATATATTATTTTAAAACGTGTAATGTGATAACTGTGAATATGTTATCATGGCTTCAACTTTGGTAGATGGTTATTTAAACAGATGCTTTGTTCCATTTTTCTTGATTAGGTAAAAAATATATTTTGAAGCTTTTTAAAAGATCCTTCAATGATATTTGTTTCCTATAATGGATAATGTTTTCCCCTAGAGATTGGAAAAAAATTTGATGCTATTTTTGATAGAAAAAAAAATGGCTCTTATCTTTCTCTCCAAGATTCTATGGTTTAATTCAATACGTCCATATTTATAACGTAAGCACAATATTTCTTTATTTTTTTTAAATACAATCAATGAATTACAAAAATCTTAGCAATCATAAAATAACTGTTTGTATTTTCCTTAAGGTGTCTTAAGTTCTTTTTTACAAGAGAATAAAACAACTATTTGCCTGTTTTGTTTTTGATTATCATTACTTTTGCTTTATTTTTCCAAAATGCAATAGAAAGTATTGGAATTAAAAGCGTTTATATTTATATCTAATAAACTTTTTAGATCCAAACACAAATACAAAAACTTTTCAAAGTATGTGCCCTATATTTAAAGTTTCCGTTACTATCGACTGTGTATATCAGTCCATACAAATTACATAAGCATGAATGTGGTACATTTTAAAAAGTGGTTTCGCAAGATAGAGATTAAGATTCAGGGCTGGAATTTTATGAAAGGACAATTTTACTACGCACTCGCGATTCATCGCTGCACAATATATAACTACTCTTACTAACTTACTCAAAATTCATGTTTGTGGAAAAGAACACTAAATCCAGTCACGACGCTTCGAATGTTTTTGTCACGAGTTTTTTACAAGTGCCTGTTATTTACGCTTTTGTTCGTGCCAGTTCCAAAACACACGAATATTTCACTTTTTGAATGTTTATTTTAAATGATTATTTATTTTAAAAAGATATTCTTAACCTGCTTAATTTTTTTCACCTGTCAACATTATCAATGTAGATTTACGGATGTGTTTTTTTTTTAGAAGGAAATAGCTTTTTAAGGACATTTGTTTGAAAAGTTTCCTCTAAGTGAAATTATTTTTACATACAGAACGATTCCCTGCTAAAAATTGTTTTAAATCTGTGTATGTTATGTTTGTGAGCGAGAGAGTATTGTTAAAATAGAACTTTTCAAAATTAGTTATACCCATAAAGGCTCTTGCCACATAAAAGTAAAAACTAACCTTTGTGAATAAGAGTATTTATGACACATTTAAATCTTTAGAATTGATTCTCGTGTGTGAATTACTTTTATTTGTATCTTAAATTAAAGTAAAAAAAGTAAGATATTCTTTCTGCTTATACTCTTGTTTTAACAAGTTACTTTTTTAAAAATCCTCTATTAAATATTTTCTGTGTTGTGAATACTTATTGATACGTTTTTTGCGGAAAAAGATTTATGTTGAAGAAAAGACAAAAAAATTGAAATAAAATCATGTATTGTCACATATATCAGTAATTTCACATTTTGTGTCGGCAGGCATAAAACCATGCGAACTAGTATGTTTTCCACTTTTTTTATCATAAAAAGATATTGATATAGATCAGAGTTTGGCAACTTTGTGGCTGTAATGTGTCAAACCAATACAATTCAAAGTGTCACACAGTAGGAAATATTTGAAACAATTCGATTTACGCTGAATTGTATGCAGAATTAGGGAATAGAGATACAGTTATTTACAGTTTTATTATATATTATGCATAACTTAAAGATATTTATTAACATAAATATAAACAATATAAAATATAACTATTCCTGTAACATAAATAAAAATTGTGCATTTATCATATATAATATATCTTTTTAAACATATTATAAAAAGAAATAAACAATATAAATGCAGGTATTCCTTCAATATAATTAAAAAAATAAATTTCTTATTTGAACTTTATCCCTGCATCGTTCTGCTTCATATCGTAATATCGGGTATTATTAATGACTTTCAGTTGGACATGATTCTTAACGTTCAGCTGTTACACAACTTGTTTGCGAACTCAAAGTATTTTTCATATGTGGAAAGATTTGTTCACATAAGTATGTAGAACCAAAAGTGGAAAGCATGTATAGTATATTGAAGTGTTTCTCCCCCTCTCTCTCTCTCTCTCTTTCTCTCCCTCTCTCTCTCTCTCTCTCAAAATAGTGGTTGATTTATCGCTAGAGTTATCTTACTGACGACTTTTTCGTGTAGTTCCTTTTAGTTTACTTCCCATAGTTCTGAATATGTTAGTTCAACAAGCTCCCTTTCAAAACTATCAATTTCCATCCACTCAAAATTGTACCACCTACCATAGATTCCCGGTCTCTGGTATAGATTATATTAAAATGCAACTGCACTTGTACCTTTGAAAGCAAAGTAGATTCTTTTTCATATTTTGGAGGGTTCTAGTAAAGATCAGCCATGTTA
>BMAO01010198.1:0-62266 GCA_019973975.1 Trichonephila clavata
GAAGAAAATTTTCACAATTCTGTTATTTAAATTCATGAATCATCTAGGTCAGTGGTTCTTAAACTGTGGTCTGCAGACCCATGGGGGTCCCCAGGCTTTCTAGGGGTCCGTGAAGTCTCTCATTTAATGCTAAGATTTCTCTCTTTTGCATCTCTGAAAAGTCTCGTGGAAAAATTGAAAGAAGGCCATCCTAGACTACATCACTAATTGCCCCCAATGAAAAAAAACTACTAGAATCAGAAGAAGAATATTAATTTAGTTTTTGTTTATTGTTTTCAATCTACATAGATAAATACAATGTTAATACTTTTAAAAAAATAATTTGCTGTATTCTTAAAGGGGGGGGGGAGCGTTATAGAAGTTTGTGTATAAGTAGCAAGAAGCATTCTTAAGGTTACTAAGGAACTTTAAATTACTTAGCCATTAGTTGAGAGTCAGGGAGGGTTGTACGTGGGGGTCCGTGATGTCGGGCTGATAAAGGGGAGGGGGGCGATTAAAAGTTTTAAGAATCGCTGATCTAGGTCACTACTTATGGTGGAAAAACTACCTAATCCCTAAATGGTAAATCAGCGATCTTATGTCTGAAAGCGACCTTCTGAGTCTTTTAGGGGTGAATGTCCAGAATTTTTAAAACAAATTCTATATTTTTGTATTTTTACTAAAAAATTTTTTTAAAATATTTTTGATTTAACGTAAAAGAGTAGCGCAGCCTAATTGACGCAGTCCAAATTACACATCAATAGTTTTTGAAAATTATTTTATCTGTCCGTGTTATTGATT
The DNA here is from genome assembly GCA_019973975.1 of Trichonephila clavata. NCBI lineage: Eukaryota > Metazoa > Arthropoda > Arachnida > Araneae > Nephilidae > Trichonephila > Trichonephila clavata. The sequence continues at coordinate 781 of BMAO01010198.1, forward strand.
TTATTTTTACTCCCGAAGCGAGAAAAGTAAATAGTTTGTACTCTCACGCGCGTGTATTTCTGTATCTGAAGCAGAAAACTGATAAAAGGAAGTTTCAATTTCGATTTGGTTCTTTCTTTTTATAACAGATTTCAGTTTTCGGAAATAATAAGTAATTTTACGTAGCGGCTTGATTTTGCAAGAGCAATTATCGAATGAAGAATGTAAAATCGAAGTTTTTCGAATGCTGTCTTTCAAGAATAGCTTCAAATTTTTATGTGATCTTACAAAGTTGCTAGCTATTAATTATCACTTTTCACTTAATTGTGTGAGTGATTATACACACGTAATATAAAAATTAAGGTAGTCATCTTGATTTTCAAAATTTGACTGTGACCTTGGTCTCGCTAACCAAAAAATAATCATTCTTTCTCAACAGATTGTAAAGTTTGTGTTAAAAGAATTTCTCCAAATAATTAAGAATGTTCTAAATTTATTTTTGAAAAAAGTTCTTTATTTAATAAATTAGCTTCTACGTTTCGTTTTTTTTTCGAATCGTTTGGTTTTATTTTACTTAACTTGTTCTATATCTTTACAAGTTGAAATATTAAGGTTAATTTAAAAGGAAGATGGCTCCTCCAGTTCACCCTATTAATTTAAAAATTAGCCATCTGTCTTTTAAAACTTTTTTTTCTATCTCCGCTTTACTTCTAAAGCCAGGTATTCTTCTTATCTGGAACTATTTTCAACAATTTATTCTGACAACTTCAAATAACAATTGGTTTGAATTAACGTCGATCTAGAGTTATACAAGAGCCATTTGTGACGGATATCGCAATTTTGAAACTCGGTCAAGTGATGATATATCTTATTGAATGGTCCTTTACTGTGCATTTGGGTGAGAACCTTGCTGTAAAGGCTGTGCTTAAAGAATTCATGTAGGCTTAAGAAGGTTAAAGCCTTGTTGCAAGTCTTAAGAATGATTTCAAATTTGAAATATTTATTTAAGTGCTTAGATTCCTTTCATGGTGTTTTAAATTTGATATAATTGTACTAATTTTTTTAACTGTATTTTTTTTAATACACAGCATTACAAATTATTCATATGCCTTTCAACATCATACAAATAAGAATTGTGCGTGTCTTTACCTATGAAACTCAATTTATACCCCCTTTTTTTTGTAAAATATGTCCCCATCCTTTCTTTTTTTTTATTTTTCGCACATTGTCCTTTTTCAAGTTTTAAAATAAGCCCTACAATCTCATTTTCTAAACATGGCGGTTAATGAAGCAAATTTACTGCATAGAACAATCATTTTGTAAATTAAGGGAAACAGGTTGTGCAAATTAAATCTTGTAAAAAAGCTCAAAAGTACTACTAAATCATAAAGAATTAAAATACAGCGAACAATTTCAGTTTCCGTAAAAGGTGTTCAAGTTTTTATGTAAATTAAATTAATAATTTATTTTTTAAAGTTATTTGTATGTTCTAATTTTATAAAAAGGTTTGAGGAAACAATATTTTTACTAGAAAAATTCAAGTTTTTAGTAATATTTCTGTACGTATGAATTATTAATAAAATTTTTATTGGCCAGTTTTTAAGTTTTCTTATACTTCCATACTTTATGTAGTAACTTTTTTTTTTTGCTAACACTTTTTTAAAGTACAGTTTAGATTTTTCTTTCGAAAGTATTTTTCTATTTTGTTATAATTTTATCCCTTTGAAACTATTTTTTACAATCTTTTGATAACCAGTTTAGTATGATTTTTTCCATCAAATTTTCTCTTTATTTTTTAATTTTTTTTTTATGGTGGATTTTTTTAGTAATTTATCTTTTAACTAATCTTTACATGACGTTCTAAGCTATCCACAGTAAGATTATTGTGATAAATTTGTCAACATTCCAAAAAATATTTTGGATTATGTATATTATGTTAAGTTTTATGTCATATTTGTTAAAGAACCAATGCGACATGTTGTTTATAAATTTGTGTGTGTGTACTGTCGAATTTGCCAGCTATGGAATGCATTTCTTTGGTTTATAGATAAATTCACGTGTAAACCTATTATGAAGTATACAAATATGGATTTTGCATGCGTATCATCAGGCATTTAATGATTGCTAAAATCTTGAATTTTAGTGTACATCAAAAGGAGATGACTTTTCCTTTACAATGTTCCAATTTCTTAAATTTAATTTTATAGTGATATTTAGAAATAAATGTTAACTCACCACATATCCTCGTATCGGAGAAAAAGAATAAGTTTGGTTTTTAATTTTACCTCCCCCCCCGGAAAAGAGGGATTTTTCCTTTAAATTTCAGCTACACTGTTTCATTCATTCATTTTTCTTGAAGTTTTATCAAATGATTCAATGTTTCAGACCAATTTTGTTGTTGATAAATCAAAGATTTTAAGGTTTCCTATAGCAAATGCATTGAGTTCTTTAGCAAACATGAAGCAAAAAATGATCTTTAAAAATTATTATTAATCAAGATTTCTAATTCACTTCGATTTCAGGAGCGAGATAAATAAAAAAAAAAAAAAAATCATAGAAATGTGTATATATGAACTAATGATTTGCTTAAAGTATAAATGAGAAAAATAATATTTATAAAAAGAAGGAAAATCTTAAAAACATTCGAAGCCATGTTTTTATTACTATTAATCTAACTGCCGAAGTATTTTTTTGCATTCACGCGCAATATAAATAAATTGCATCAAAGCAATACAATCATAAAACCCGCAAAACTTAATTTATATATTTGAACTGTTTGGCGTTCATTAGTACCGACGCGACACAATGAAAGCTCATAACTCATTTCATTACAAAGACTGAATTATTAAATGTGACGCAGAAATGGTATTCATGAGCATAAAAGGATTATGTTATAGTTTTCGAAAGGTTTTAACGTCTTTTTTTTCCCTTCTTTATTCGACTTTTGCCAGGATCATGAATGGAATGAAATTAACTGTGAGGTTGCAGTTAGTGTATATTATTTATTAAATATTTATGAATAGTTAGAATATCAATAGTTAGAATTTTTTTTAATATGAATCTGCATGAAAAAATAGCTTATTAAACATTTTGTTTAAAGTGACTGTCCGCATTCGAAACCGTGATTTTGAAAAGCTTATGTATGAATAATTTTTTTGATATTTAGCATCAGTTGAATAAGAATATAGATATGAAATTTTTTTAAGAATATTATTACGAGAAAAAAATTATTTAAATGCATTTTTCTTTGCAAAAAATGAAGGAAGAATGGTATATTAGTAGAATTCAAAAGTTCCCGGACTGAGCATATAATGTGGAAAATTTTGCAATAGAGCAACTACAATAACATTTCTGTGTTATTGCATTCTTCCCCTTTTCTAAAAAAAAAAAGTTTGTTCCAAATCACGTGATCGGTGGGTCGTCATGACAACGTATTTTGTAGACGGATGTATTTAGTCGTCGGCGATTGAAAGAAATTGCGCTTGTTGAGCGGATAATGGATATTAATTTTTGTGTTCGTTTGGGAAAAAATGCTATGGAGGGGAACGAAATTTTGAAACAGGTATAAGGCTGTGACACATGATCGCGAACGCAATCTTTTGAGTGCCATCGACGTTTCATAGAAGGCAGGGAAAGCGTCAAAGACGACAAACGCTCTAAGAGCTCCACATATTTCCCGCACCTCTGAAAACATCGAAAAGGTTTCTTCGGCGGTACGTAAGAACAGGCTTCAAAGAATAGCAGAATCAGTTGGGATATCCTCAGCCACATGTCAATGATACTGACTAGGGATCTTAACATGCATAGGGTGTGTCAACACATCGCATGTTAAATGAAGACCAATCTGCAGATGTAGTTAAAAGTGCAACGCAGGCTGAATTAAAGGACATGGCTAAAAATGAATTCCAGAAAAGTTGCGATGACTTTTACAAGGCATGGCAAAAGTGTGTTGTTACTCAAAGGTGTCATTTCGAAGGAGGATTTATTTCAGCAATTTAATTGGTAATATTTTTTAAACTATAGACTCAGTCCGGGAACTTTTGAATCCTACTACGTATTTAAAACTTTCTCCTTTTATGAAAAATGTTCCTATAATAATATTTTGCCAACATATAGCAAGGACTTCTATATGAAGGTTGAACTAAAAATTTTGAAAAATTCGCATTATTTTCAGTTTTTATCAATTGAAGTATTAACGGATTTTTTTTTTTTCTTCTTGTTAAAATCCCGCTATTCTGATGCAATAAAATATGAATGAATCAATTTCTAAATTACATATTTCGAAAATTGTATTTCAACTCCATTATAGCAGTCTCACTTACTATATACTGGTGAAATATTATTGTAGAGCCATTTTTCATAAAAGGAGTATGTTTTGAAAATATATCGTTCCTACAGCATTTTTTACCAAAAAATTGCATTAAAATTTTTTCTTAAGATTTACTCTTAAAGATATTTTTGTATATTCTAATTCAACTGACACGAAATATCAAAAAGTTATCCATTTATACGAAGCGATTCCGAACATATCCACTCACCTTAAAGTGAATTGCCATTTTTTCCCCCTTCAATGTGAAAATCTGGCGAACATTATTGTTAGGAATAACACATCGTTTGCGAATATAAATATATCAGTATAAACCAAAGTTTTGTGAACATATTTCCGTGCCTTCTCACGCTCAAAATGACGGCTGTTTATTAATCACTGCATGAGTAGTTATTTTAGTGCAATAGGTGTTGATGAATGACGTATAAAAATATGTAAGTATTTTTTTTTTTTCTCCCTCTGTATGTGAAAAAAATAAGATGTAAAAACTGATGTTTCAAAATATTTTGATGGAATACTTTTCGTAAATACTGTTGCCAATTCCTGCAACTGACCTGGAAAGTTTCCAATTTTGAGACATACTTCCAATTTTTGGTGATCAGAAATTATTTTTCTGCAGGATTTTGTTATAGTGCAAAAATTATTAATTGTATATATTTCACTTTTTTATAAAAAAATATGTTCCTAACTTTTTCTAAATGAAAAAGAGGACTCCAATCGTTTTTATCATAAAAGGATAAATTTTCCATTAATGGTATGTTTTAAGTGCACTCTTTCAGGAGAAAATAAAGATACCAAAACGTGTCGTAAATATTTATTTTGCATAAAAATGGATATATTTTTATTCATACCGACATTTATGTAGAAAGTATCGAATTTCGATAGGGGTTAGTAAGAACTAATGCTAATTATACGTCATGAAAGTTATTGAATTTATAAGTAAAATAATTAGTTTGTATTTTGATATCATCAAAACTTTCTATTAACTCAGATTTCTTTTAAGAATCTCGGTCAATAAATTATTAGTTTATTCTAGTGAGTCTCAGAAGGCAAGTTATGGATTTAAATTGATAATTCTCTTTGTGTCATATGATCTGTTAAAATTTCAGATATTGGTAATACTTAAATTTTATCTTAAATTTAATATCATACCAAGTTTAATACAATTCGAACTGAATCATTTAAAAAAAAATGTCTCGACTATAAATAAGTGATCAGCAAAAAGAATTCAATCCGAAAAAGAAGTCTGAACTAATATTTATCAGTGAAAAAAACCCTTTATATGATGATATTTGTATTCATATGTAATATTTAAACAATGTTTTAGACATTTTATTTGATTTTGAAATTAATATCTAGATATTTATATTCTTTTATAATTTCTAAGTTGTAAACAGGTTCGGGGGTTCAACGAAAACATAATTTGCATTCTTGATCAATATTATAGGACAACAATTATTAATAAATTTAAAACCACAGATTTCTTATAAGACCTGTCTTTTTAAATACATTTTATTAAAAGGCTTACTCTTTCGAAGTATTTTATCTATTTATTTTGAACAAGACGTAGATTGTAGCTCAAAGCATCCCCTTCCCTTTTGTTTTATTAAATACTTCGTAAACAAATTAGAAATTTTAGAAAAATATGAAATTTTATTTTGATACCCATCAAACAATTGTTTCGTTTAAAACATTTTACATGGGAATCGAAACAAATGAAAAATGAAAGTTGAAAGATATGAAATGCATGAAAATATAGCATTGCTATAGAAAATTGACCAATGGATAGGAAATAATGAACTTTATATAAAGAATCCTTCAACTTCACAGTGTACGCGAGTTGACCTTTATCATTACTATATATTACCTCTCGAAAAAATGAAACTATATAATTTTCCGTTTGATGAAAATTCGTGGTTTTCCCCCTAATGATACCATGATACATTATTCACAAATCATACATCATTCAGTTATATTTAATGTCTGAATAGATTTAACTCTTGTGACCCTCTCAGGGTTATATACTTGTAACATAACACATAAAGGTTTCGGGGAATTCAAGACTAATCCCAAAATGTGATTTTCTTAGTTTTCCTGTGGACTATTAAAGTCCTGTAAGTAAAGATCACACTTGATAAGCAGGAGCAAGCTTGATCCCATGAATCATAACCTTCACGTTTTTATTTTGTACGATTGATGGTGACATTCCTATCCCCTGTCCTTGGCCCATTTTCGTCATGATTGGCTGTGGCGGGAAGCTATATCTGGCTGAGAATTAATACTGGAAGTAGTTTTAGGACATCCGGCGGAAGGTCCCTTTTATCGTGGGTAATGCCATGCCTTCTTCCTCGTTGGATGAACTTTGAGCAAAGCTCCTTCTGGTTCCGGATTCATAATGTTAGCTTGCATAAGTGGAAATCCAGTGCACAATAATTTGATTTTCAAATATTGCATCATGCATGTGAAGCAGTAGTGCACACAACAATTTTTCGAGGGAAGGGGGGGGGGGTCGAAAGTCCCCCAACTCGTATCGTACTTCAAGACAACATCAATTGATTCTTCTGATTTTGTCACTTTTGTTAACAAAAAACGGTAAAAAATAAATTATTGAATTAATAATTAGCGTAAATAGTTAATTACAAGTACTTTTAAATTTTGTTATATATATATGGGATTATCATCAATCGAAAATAACTCAAGGGATTGGGGGGGGGGCGTCCGGACCCCTAGAACATCCCCCTTGTGTGCGCCACTGATGTGGAGCGATTTATATTATCAACTTTTCACTCTGTCTGACAATGTTTGGTTGAGAAGCTTATAGAATGGGACCTAGATCAATCCTAATTGATCCTGCTTTTATTTAATTCCTATATATGTTCTCTTTTATTTAAATGATTTATCTTTTACTTTTAAGCTTCTTATAGCTAAATAATTTCTCTCTAACTCAAATCCCTTTGCTGCAATCGGATTGGCTGGGCATTGCCCCACCCACTCTCAACACGAAAATTTTTCTAAGTCAAGATTTTTTCCATCAATTTTTATCTTTTTTTTTTATGTATTTGTATTTTTATTCATCAAAGTAATTTTTTTCTTTTTATTAATTTTCAATAGTTATATTTTAAATCTTAAGTAGTATTTATTAAAAAGTGAATTGAAAGCATTTTTTGCAATTTGAAGCAAGCGCAATTTAAAAGCGTTTTAATGTCATCTAAAATGTCATGAATGGAGATGAAGGTTCGGAAGAACGATGTGCTTCCGCCCCACCAAACTACAAACTATAGAATGGAAACTTGTAGCTTTTTTTTTTTTTTTTTTTTACAATCTAATAAGAATGCGCTAATTTGCGTATAATGTATTTAAAAAAAAGCGCATTTACATACAAAAGGAACTTTGATTAAATGCATTTTGCTGTAAATCTATTTACTATTATGGATACAAACTTATTAATTCTAAGGAACTCTAAACCTAATCAGTGCCTCTCACAACATGTAAGTTAATAGAAGTTTCAATCACTTTAAAGCAATGCTATGAAGGAAGTGTTAATGTATATGTCCTATGTACAGGAGTAGGAAGTCATTAGTGTAGATCTGGGGCCTCCAAACTAAAGCCCGCGACCCACCACCAGCGATTAACTACATTGTGAAATTTACAATATAAGTAAGTTCATACAAACTAACTAAGAAACACAATAACTAAAATCACGTAATGAAACTAAACATTTTAACAGTTTAATGATATGAGATTTGTCCCAAAAATTTACAACAGGTGATATTTTTGGTTATTTCACAAAATAAAAATAATGTGATTTTTTAAAAATTTTATTTATGAGATTTATGCTGTAATTTCTCACTGACAATTGTTTGCCTTTGTAGATCTGGTTTACCTATAGAAATTATCAGCAACAACTTCAAATGCTAGTCAGTTAACTTGGATCTGTAATTATATTTTGTATATTTCATTTTAGGGAACATCCCCCCCCCCCCCCCCAGAGAGCGTTGTTTTGAAAGCGAGGGAAAAGCCACAAGCAAATTTTTACAACTTATCAAGTTGTGCGAATTGAAGGCTTTTAAATTTCCAGCAATGTGTTTAAATATTTTTTTAAAAAGAGTATCGCTAAAGTGCAAATTAAACGTTTTCATTTGAAGTTATCAGTTAAAGGTTTCTACATCGCCTTTGAAATAATTTAAGAAAATAAAAATCTTGATGCTATGCGTTTTATTACTTCAAAATCCGAAAAACGTGACTCAAAAAATATTATTAAAGTACACAAAATTTCAGTTACAAAATCTATAAGAAAGGGAGTCTCAGTTTCTCAAATGAATGTTTGGCTCCTATGAATACTTTTTAATTCAGTTTGGATTGAAACAAAACAATTTATTGTTGAAAGGGCTTAATATAATTGTTTATATCAGTGATCCTTAAACATTCTATCGCCCCCCCCCCCAAGCCCCGATGTTTCAGCATGACATCGTGGCTCCCCAAGATTTTTATAACACGTCTCCTGACATAATATTCTTGATCAAAATACATGTTCTAGTAATAGTTTTTGATCAAAATAAATGTTCTAGTTCTTGATCAAAATACGTTCTAGTTTTTTCACTGGGGGCAATTTAGTGATCTAGTTTAGTATGGCACATCTTTCAATTTTTCCACGAGGCCTTTCAGAGTCAGAAAGTGAAGATGGAAAGAGCTTTTCAGAGTGAAAGAGGAAAATCTTAATGTTATATGGGAGAGATTCCGCAGACCCCCTAGAAAGGTGCTGGGGACCCCCCAGGGGTCTACGGACCGCAGTTTTAGAACCCCTGATTTAAATCATTCTGAAGTTGTAAAGCACCGTATAATTTTAAATTATGGTCATTCATAAGTTTATTTAAATCTATATGATAATAATTTTTATAAACACTTTTGAAACTCTTCACACATTTCATAATTTTTATGTATCCCCGGAATAAAAAGTAACACCTGAACAATTCCTAAAATATCTGTTGACATATTCAGGACCAAAGATAACCATTTTAAGTGACGATTTTTATTCGACAATTCATTTAAAAATTTTCTGCAACATTACCTTATCTTCGAGCCACGATGTTTGCTGTTGTAAAATAATTTATTTTTTTCAGGATACATTTCTTCTTTCGCTGTAATTACGCAATTCTCAATTAATTCCTCGTCTGTAAACGTTTGTTGGTATGATGAGGTTTGATATTGGCTTTTGGGACCGGTGGAGGAATCGGTGTGTCTCTTAAAGCTAAAAACTTTGAATACACTTGATATAGATAAAACTTCGTAACAGATAAATATTGTTTAAGTTTTAGTCATAAGTAACAATAAAAAGTAACTAATAAAATGTTTTAATTACACTTGGATTTATGGTATGTTCTGAAAGGGGGAGGTCTTAGAAATATTTGTTTAAAAGAAGGGTTTTCGTGAAAAGCATGACCTTGTTCAACGTTGAACGATTCTTCAAAAATAATAATAAAAAATATTGTGCAGTAGTAGTTTTTTACTTGGAATACAATGATAAGCTTTCAAATTAAGGGGGAAATTAAGACCATTCTAATAATTATACTAACTGTTGTAAATAAAGAAGATACCACATACAATGGTATTTGAAAAACTAAAACAAAAGTAGGCAGTTGTCCCCATAAGATTTTCTTGAATGAAAAAAAAAATCCTTCTAGAATATTTCACGATCTATCTCAAAGAACCGTAACTCTCAATTTCTGATCAAAAATAAATAAATAATTATATATATGTTTATGAAATTAAATGTTTGCATTTTAAGCCAATCTGCTGTAAATAGAATGTTTTTTAATTTCTCATTTTATCCAAGTTCATGAAAGAACGATAAAGGAAAATAATTTTCATGATTCATCATTCTTTTCATATGCTCATTTAAATAAATTTGTATTTATTGATATTTTAATAGATTTAAATATTTAATCTAAAATTATCATTATTTATTTTTCACTCATGAGTAATAATGTAGCAATCTTTTAATCAAAACTGTTCTGAACAACAAACAATTCAGTAGTTGTAAGTACAAGATTATTGAACTCCGAAATGATCGAAATGCCATATTTTAGTTGCGAATTTTTATGCATGTTCCGAGAGAACTGATCATTCCAAAAATGTTCAATTCTTGAAATATGTGTGATTTTATTTGGCAAGGACTCTAAACAAAACAGCCTAACATAAATCTTTACGTCAGTTCAAGTAAAATGTGACAGAATGGTTAAGAATCATTGTAGCTCCTTTATCCTCAAAATGTATCTGAAAGATACTCAAGCACTTTTGAAATATGATGTAAGTGTCTGGTAAGGAGCTTTTCCGGCTTTTTCAAAGAGTATTAGAGTTTACTCTTTCAGAAATATTCTTTAATATGTAAAGAAATGTTACTCCGTGTATTAAAAGTCATTTTAGTGTGATTTTTTTCTTTTCTTAATATTTTAGTTTACATCAGTATGTTTTATTAAAATAGGAAACATTGATTTTTGAATAAGTCCCAAAAAATGTGTATATTTGAATTGATAAATCATCATTTGGTATTTGTAATTATACCATCGGCAACATTCTTTTTTTCAGAAATGAAAGAAGGTGTGGTAAAAGAGGGTACAGTTTGGTCTGAGATTGTGAATATAAATGCAGAGAAAAAATTATTCCTCTTCTAACATTCTTTTTCTCAAAAGAAATGAGAATTTATTTGAAAATGTGCTTCTGAAATTAAGAAAGAGGGTCTAAAGTCGATGTTTTTTTTTTTCAAGCCATTTCATATAATAACTAAGATCAAGTGCTCTGGTTTTTGGAAAAGCTAAAATATCTCTTATCCTGAAAGTCATTTCAAAAATGAATAACATAGCAACACATGAGAATTGAAAATTTGTTCATAAACTTTTCGTACAGAATGGGCCCTGTTTATGTGATTTTTTTGTCAATCTTTACCCATTTTTTCAAATTTAAGTAATAATAATTTCTTTTGCTCTTCTTAATTTTAGCATATTTTTCTTAAAATGTACTAAACAAATCTAAAAACAACAAAAAAATCCTCGTATCTCTATTTTTTATTTAAAAAAAAAAAGTTGTCGCAAGTAGTCGGATACTTTAGACACACACACACAAATATTTGCTTTTATTCGTATTTTGCTGAATTATGTCGTAATTTCGATTTCCTTTCATCCCTGACAAAACATCCTACTGTAAAAAAAGCATATTATAGCAAAATTGATATTTTTATGATTGCTTGATTTGTAGAATTTCTACCTAACTTTTTCTTAAATAATTGAATTTCTTAGTGCTTTGGGCGATGACCAAGCTACTTAGAAAAGGCCAGCAGCCTATGTACTTAACCGTGGTTCAAAATTACGAGGCTCGTTGCCAATAGCCCTTATGTGGCATTATAGTGTGACGTTAACAAACATTTATTCACGCCAAATCTATTTAGAATAATCGCTATTACTTCTCAAACTGTTATAAATGTATATAATTTTTAGTTAGAAATTTTTTTAAAAATATTTAATTTTAAAAATGAATTTTTTTTTTAATTTGCAAAAAAAAATGTGTAAAAGCTAAATTCAAACAAATGTTCGTTTTTAAGCATCTTTCTTTTTTTTTTTTTTTTTTGAATTGTATAGAAATTTTAAAATTACTGCTGAAAAGTAAAAATACATGTGTAAAAATCTCGAAATTTTAGTATTGAAAATTGGTCGCCATACACAGTAGCGCACACAAGAATTTTTCAAGGGGGGGGGGAATCCACTATTCTCGTATCATGCTCCAATACGCCGCGCAACATAATCTTTTGATTTCGTCGATTTTCAGTAACAAAAAACAATAAAAAAATTAATAATTGAATGAATAATTAGCATTAATTGATAAAATTAATTATTAATAACATATACTTAATAAAATTTTACGTACTATATTCATAGGATTATAGTCAATCGAAAAAAAAAAATCAAAGGCTTTGGGGGGGGGGGTCCGTAATCCAGGACTCTCCCCTTGTGTGCGCCACTGGCCATATATTTTTTTAAATGTTTTCAGGGGGCGATTAAAACATGTAACAGGAAGAGTCAGTGATGGATAAAAATTTGCAAATAAAGTTTATTACTTTATAAAATACAGAAAAAAGATTATTTTAAAAAAATCACAGATTTTTAAAGATATTCTGAATTAGCATAAAGTTGTCTTTAAAAAATGCGTTCCAATAAAAAAAATTGCATTGGAATAAAGTTATATAGTAATACATCAGTTGTGTGTGTCATTTATATTCATAATGCATTGAATAGCACAGCATGTGATATGCATATTACTTTATGATACACTTATAAAATATATTCTTTTAATTGTGTTTAAAGTTTAATTCTTAAAAGTTACACAATGGCAAGCTCGTGAATATGAAATCGAAATTAAAGTGTTCTTATTTCGATTTAGAGAAGTCAGACATATAAAGATAATGGGAAATTTGTCTTTCAGCATTAGAAAAAAAGTTTCGCTACGAGCTGTAATAGTAATATAAGAAATGCTAGTAAAAAGTAGGTCATACTGAAAGGAGATTTCCAAACTTTTTTTCCTTAATTTCCAAGACATTACCTCAGTTTGAAAAATTTGAAATGCAGATATTGCAGTTATGTTGTAAAAAAGTATAGAGGTGGGATTTTATATCCCCCCCCCCCAAAAAAAAAGTTCTCCCAAAGATTTCAAAAGTTTTGTAACTGTTACATTAAATATATCTAAGAAGGTGTTAAATTTTAAACAGACCAAGAGATAATGGAAGTGGTATCAATGGAAAAATAGGTTATGCAGAAACGTAGATAATCAACTTCTGTAAAAAAAATATATATATTTAGAGTTTTTTAAAACTTTGAACTTTTGAGGTACTCTGTGTTTTACATGCTTGTTACATTATTACAACTTAAGTCATTTATTATAATTTTTAAAGGCCAGCCAGGAAAGTTTTTTTTTTTCAATGTAAGTTCTAGTGGCTTTTGAATTGTATAAAAATATAATTACCCGAAATAATATTGATTACATGAAATATAAAACGGGACACATATTAAGCGGAATTTATCTGGTTTGTTTCTCTCATTCAAGAAATTCATTTTTACTTTAAAAATTTATACGTTAACTATTAGTTTAAAAAAAAATTTTTTTTCATCTACTTTTTTTAAATTTTCCTGATAGTTGAAAACTTAAAAAGGACTTCTTTCAACATTGTATCCGATAAGGGAAAAAAAGTTGCATTTATTTATAAAATATTACATATTTATAAATGCATCAAATCTATCAACTTGTTCAAAAGAAATTAAGTTTGATCATTGTTTATAAATCAGTATCTTTGGCTGTTGTTCTACTTTCAATGCCTTTTCTTTTCAATTTTTGTTTATTTAAAACTTCAAGGCCAAAAATATTGAAATTTTAAATTGTTAAGTATCAAATTGCATTGATATTCTGATGATTTATAATGAACAAATATCGTGCGAATAAAAAAATGCCTGATATGGATACTTTTATCTTGTGACCTTTATCTTGATATATTGTTAAAACAAAATTTCTTTTTTGACTTCAGAAATCTTTTGTTCCATTGAAGCAATGATGTCATCTATGAATAATGTTTATGAATGAAACCTGTTACACACACACACACACTTAATAGGCAAAGAATAAGAAAAAAGATTTTTAAATGACCTTATCTGAAACAAGTTTTCGTTACAATAAGTTGGCGAAAATTATCGATTTACATATAAATTACTTATGTTTTAATTTTCTTTGTACCTTTTTCCTTTCGACTTTTTTTTTTAAAAAGGCCCGAAATAAGAATTATGAAATTCATATGAAAAATATAGAAAAATAATTATTTTTAATATCAAAGTATGTATATTTGTTTAACTTGGCTATAGCTGAAATGTAATAAGGGTTTGGGAGATTTGTGTATTGTAATATTTGAAACCAGAAAACTATATCGATAAGTTGCATCAAACTCCTGTAATAAACCATTATACTCAAAAACAATAAGAAAACGGAAACTTTAAAGATTAAGGGTAAAATTATTAAACATATATTAATACAATGTTTAAAGTTATTAAATCGTAGTTAAATTTTTAATAAAATGATGGATAATGTCAAAGATTCCCAATCTGTTAATATGTTAAAATGCTAATCCTTTGTTTACATGAGCGCTTATTGTAGTTTAGCTGTTTTTCTCGAAATGTAAATGAAACTAACATGATAACGCAATCTTCAAAACACCTTTAAAATTGGGTAAGTGTGACTTTTCAAGTGAAATTAGGTTTGTGTTCCCATCTGTGGGAAGTTCAGAACATCGACTATGTTTGTTTTTCATTCAAACATTTCTTAATATTCGCTATTCATTATTATTATTATTATTTCTTTTAGATATCTGATTGACAGGTGAAACAAATGTGGGAAATGTTTAGTTTAGGTGTTAATACGACTTAGCAATGATGTAATTTAACCACATTCATGTAGTATGCATTTGGAAGGGACTAACAATTCAAAAATTAAACTGCATAACAGTAGGAAATTGAATTTATTGTTCTCTTTTCACACAGTGTGGGTGCGGGAATTGAAATACCTGATTATTCGATACTTAGCCTTGCTTTCAGTGGCTCGGAACAAGTTTCTTGGGTTTGTTGTGACGACTCAATGCATTTCTTTCAGATGAAGTAAGCTAGATTCTAGGTATTTTCCAAGGAAATGGATTAGCATGAAAGAGTATCTCTCAGGCACTATTTGTGCTGTTTTTTAAACTAGTGATAAATTCAATGAAAAAAAAACCTTTCAGAAAGATGTGAGTAATTGTTTCGTCATCGAATATTTTTCGTTCGAATTTTCCTAATTCGTGTCGTACAAATGATATGATGTATCTTTTGAAAAAATGATGTGAATATGAGATTTTTTTCAAAAATCTTCTTAATTTACATCCAGCCTTTATTCATGGTGACACGCAAACATATCTGGACAGCACAACACAAAAATACACACTCGCTTTACATTTTGACGAAGACAAAGAGCAAGAGAGGAAATTATTCAAATATCAAGTTTTTATGTACAGGGAAACAACATAGTTTATATAGAACAAGGGAAAACGCATTATATAAAAAACAGTCACGTGTTTAGGTGAAGGGAATAGTTAGTTATTTATAGAAAGGACATCATTGTTCAGGAAAAATTAAATGCTGATTAGTAAGGCGCATGAAAACAATTAATGATCTTGTATTTCTTAGAATCGCCAATAATTCTATCAAAAATTCAAAGTCTAAAGAATCAGTATTAAATATACCTACATAACGTTTTTTAATGCTTTAGAAAAACAAATTGATTGAGACGCTTTTCGCAATAGTGTATTGGGATTCATGAATTGGATGATCATCATCAAGGAGATTCGAATTTTGAGTATACAATTTAAGTTATATATATATAAAACTAGAGAGATTTATTTAAAATAATAAAATTAAAAATTATTATACACTGCTCTTCCCTTTATAAATAAATTTCGAATATCATCAGTTGTCCATTTTTCAACTTTTGTAAGACAATTCATACTCCTTATAAAAGCAGTTGAGTTCAATTGGTTCATTTTCTTCTATTAAAGATGCAGGAGAAAAAGGTTTTTTATCGATATTTAAAGCATACTGCCTGAGAAAGAATTGCACAAAGAACTTGTTATAGATCAAAAAGCAGATGAGATAAATTTGCTAATAAAAA
The DNA here is from genome assembly GCA_019973975.1 of Trichonephila clavata. NCBI lineage: Eukaryota > Metazoa > Arthropoda > Arachnida > Araneae > Nephilidae > Trichonephila > Trichonephila clavata. The sequence goes on from BMAO01010198.1 coordinate 16,811, forward strand.
TTTGTCTGAAATAAACTTGATGATCTGTAACTCTTTTCCGCAATGTGTTTTTGTGGTCAATACCACAAGAAATCCATTCTTATTAGCTGATAAGAATACCAAAAATCCGGCGTGTATAACATGCACTTTTAACACAAGAGATAAAATCGAAATCTACAGGGGCGCGTTATACGCTGGGTATAAAAATGAGAGCTTTTAAAAAAGAAAAAAGATGAGCACAGAAAAAAAAATTAGACTTTTACATATACCGAAATACTGTTTATTTATAAGAAATGACATTTCTTATGAACTTAAATTTTTGTAGCACTCGAAGTATATTATTTTTTGCTAAGCTTGGAAAATACCTCGAATAAATGACTTCAAAACACATATATATTTCAGGTTTCTTCGTAAAAAGGGGGTGCGCGTTATACGTCGAGCAAATCTAAAAATTAAAAATTGCAGCTTGTTATTGGTGTGCATTTTCGCCGGATTTTACGGTAATTATTTTGTGGCCATGATATTAATCAAACTGTTTTAATCACAAAATGATTTAGGCAAAAAGAAAATTGATTCAATCTGAAAATGGAAAATTTAGAACAATCTGTTATGTAAATGTAAAATAAAACAAATTTACGCACGCGCTTTCAGTTTACACCAATTAAAGAAATCATTGAACCAGTTTTGAAACTAATACCGGTCAAATTAGATAAGTTACTACCTAATTATTTGAACTTTTGTCTCTCTTGGAATCGCTTGCGATGCAATCGATCATTTAGAATGATTCCTAGTTGTAAATCTCACGGGAAAACCTGTACTTTAAACCCAAAATTGAACTTTCCGCTAACAATAAACTTTCCCCAACTGCAGTAAATGACTCTTAGGATTCAGTGGTTTCTGAGAACGTAAATCATTCGAAATAAGCTTTATGTGACAAACTGATTTGACCGCCTTTAGAGGAACGTAATCGATTGGTGTTTTTTTTTTTACTCACAGTGGTGCGTCAGTGGGCTTTTCCAATACTCGCGCTGAGATCTTTCTTACAATCGAAGAGGGATTTTCCATACTTGAAAGGATCTTTGAGCCCTTTTTTTTTCGGGGGGAGGGGGCTTTTCATACTTGTCTGTTTCCTTGTTATTGTGGGACATTGTATTCTTATAAGGAATTGATTTTTTACCCCACACTCCGTTTTTCAGCAATAGTTTATGCAATTGTTATTGTTGAGGGTTTAAATAAATTCGTTGAATTATGCAAAGGCCAGTAGATTTGGTAATGCAATGTATGGTATAAAGCACTGGCGTAGCTAGCTCTGAGGGGGCCCTATATCAAAATTCCTTTGGGGCCCTTTTTTAGATATGGGAGCCCTGTTAGTGGGACTGTAGTTTCATATATTAGGGCCCCTGTAGCTTGGGGGACCCGTATCACAGATACGGTGGTAGCTACGCCCCTGGTATTAAGATACATTGTAATTATGAATCAGGGGCGTAACGAATACTAGGCCCCCGTAAAATCAGGTTTGGGCCTCCCGCAATCCGGGGGTGTACGTTACGCCACTGTTATGAATGTATATATTCGTAAAGAAGCTGCTAATTAAATGCACTCCGGCATTTCTTTCTTTTAGATCAGGCTTGGGCAAATAGCAGCCCGTATGCCACATACGACCCGCAAATACTTTTTTTTGCGGCCCACCAAGGCAGTCAGAAAATCAAATAGACAGAAATTGTTCTCTATATTTGGGTCAAGTTGGCTGGGTAGCGTAGTTAGTTGACGCTGGCCTCGTACGCCCAAGTTTGCGGGTTGGACCCCGGCCCAAGTCAGTAGATTTTCATGATGCAGGAAATCGATAGCTTCCATGTCGTATGATTTTTCGGCATGTTAAAATCCCAAGAGTGCCTGTTTGGCTTAAATTCCGATAATGATTTCGCATCGTCGGAGATCAGGTGCCTCCCTCTGAGGAGGAAACAGGGCGTCAAAATTACTTTGAGACAATTACTATCTTCCTTTTTGGTGCCGCACTAAAAAAGTGTTACCAGCTCCCGGGGAATGTACTAGATCTGCATTGGTAAAATACCAATCCGCAGCCAGTGTCGGATTAAACGACATGGAGGCAGTCGAAATCTCGGGGCCTGTAGCCTGTTTTTGGAGAACTAACAGAAAACAGAACACACTGTGAGGCCCATATGCAATTGCCTACTCCACCTAATGAGTAATCTGGCGCTGTCCGCAGCCCCAATTGAGGGAGGGAGGGTGGGTATTGGGGTCAACGTAATATGCGAGTAAAGTTTTTCTTGTGTGAAGATCAGTAAAAGTAAATATAGATACAAGTTGGTTGACATTAACTTGCAAGGTGTGATGAGAATTTCAACAAGAAATCTCACACTTAATTAAAAAAAATTGTTATTACTATTTATTGGTTTTTATTGTAGACCTTTTCTGAGATACAAAATTAACTAATGAATGTAATCGTATTAAAAAGGTGCGGTCTGTAATATTCTCCGCTTCCACAATGCGACCCTCAAGCCAAAACAATTATCCACCTCTGTCTAAGATCAATGTGGTCGAATCTTGTACATCTGCTATCGCAGGTCATTGTAGATGTAATTTGCATCAGCCCACTTTTCTTGCTTTTAGGGTTTAAAATTCGAGACCTGTATTTTTATTTAGCTGGGTGTGACTGCATATTCCCCCCACCCCGTCTCTGAACGGTATTTCTGCTCTCCCCTTTTTTTTTTTTCGCGGCTGTGTCAAAGAATTTGACGTTTTCGTCAAATTCTTTCCTCTGCCTTTTTTTCCCGCATTTGATTTGGAACGAATGTTTTGGACATTATAATTCTTGTTTTACCCTAATATATTTGTAAAATCGGTCGAACCTTTTAACCTTGTTTGCTAGAATTTGCTCATTTTTTGTGCCCATACGTAATTCGTTACCTTTAGTTTTAATGTTGAGTCTGTTTTAGTGACTTATTGTATCATTTTAAAGTGTGGCTTGAGCTATTTATCTTTTTCTTTTTCCACTTCTCCTTTTTTCCTTCTTTTGTTTTTTGTTTTTGTGCTGAAATGTCAACGGTGTGGATGCGAAAATTTTTTGTCCAAATCATTTATTTCGCTTAGTTTGTAGGCTGATTTTCTTTTCTTATTTTAAAACTGAGGTTGATGTGCGTGGTTTTTCAATAGCTTTGCAATTATTCTTTGGTAGCCGACTGGTCAATCGCCGGCGTTGCTGTTTCGTGGATTCAAGTCCAGGTATCCCTAAAGATCTCTGTGTAGAGGGGTTGATGCACATTTAGTCTATCTAGACCAGAGGTTTCTAAACTTTTTGTCCCATCTAAACTTTTGTTACGTTTTTTGGCTTTGGGTAGATCCCTGCTTACCTAAATTTTTGCAAATTTATTGACTTAAATGTTTTTTTGACATCTGGTATAGAGCTGCTTATTTTAAAAGATTTAAATTTCTAACTGTAGTGAAATATAGTGTTTAAAACTTAAGAAACGCATGTTAATTAAATTAAAATTTAATTAATACATAAAATAACTGATCAGCAAACAAATGTTTATTATAGTAGGGATGAATCTGGTGCTTTTCAATAACAAATTTTCAGCATTTGGCATCAATCTTATCAAGTTTAACCCTAAATCTTTTCGTTTAGTAGTGTCCAGTCTTTTTTTTTTATTTTGGAATTCTACAGCCGCGCTGAAACTCCTTGTCACTAATAAATGCAATTAAAAACTTTCTCACAATACTCTATAATTCGGAATAAATTACAGATGTCTTTTTAAAGAAAAAATTGCTGACATCAGTTTCTAAACTTTTCATTCAAAATCTCCGTTACTGCCTATTCCGATCAGTTCCTCTTGTAATATGACATTTTTTTTTCAATGTGACCATATGAATTCATTGCCTGCTCTGGTAATGACCATTATACATATATAACGGTCATACCACAGTCATACATAGTATATATGTCATACCACAGTCATATATATATATAGTCAATGATCATATATATATAGTCAAAGCATTATCAAACGAAGTTTCAAAATATGAATAAAGGGCATTTAAATGTTGAACGTAGGTTAAAACGTCATATATCTAGCAAATTGTCTGGGGTCAATTGAGAAACTGGGAAAATTCGCGACTCGTTAATTAACCTCATTAAATTTAGTAAATAAATCTGTTAAATAGGTAAAATCTGATTTACATTTGATTGAATTTTCTTTAATTTTAAAAGTCACGATCTGGTTTAATGAGAGTCACTATCATAGACCTTCCATTTACACCTCATAGACCCCAAATTATTTTTTCGCTGACGTGGGCCCCTGGCAGGTCGTCATAGACCCTGCGGATGGGTATCGACCACTGGTCTGGGCTCAAAATCCTAATGTTGGCGTAGTATGAAAGCTTGGAGAGTAGGTTACGTTCAAGTACATCCTGTTACTTGACTGGGGAGCTATATTATGAGGTCCATCGCCAATAGCCGTTGTATAGGTTCAAAGTGTGACGTTAATAAAAAAAAATCAAATCAATAATTTGTCATTTTTTAATAGTTCTGAAATTAATGTGTTTTATATGCAAGATTATTTATTGAAAAGTGCCCCGTTTTTAAAATGTCTTTAAAAAAAATCCTGAAATAATAGAATATTTTCCCCTTAGATTATTTCCGGCGTTTAACTTATAAAAGTGTCCTTGCGTAAGTTCAAGATAGTTTTCAAGAAATTTTAAATTACGTCTCGAGTACCGCCGATTCACATGATTTAAAAATTTAAAAGATGTTATGAGAGCTGAATCTAAAACTTATGTAGTTCTTCATATTATATAACAAGTAATATAAAAAAAAAAACTTTTAAGTCAATTCCTACTTTGAACGGATGAATAGAATAGAAAGCATTTTATTAACGATTAAAAATTTGAACTATATATATATAATATTGCTCTAGTATTTCTGTGGCTAAAACTATTTTATCATGACTGCAGTTATCTTAGGTATATAACTATTTTTTGTAATACTAATCTAAGATATATATAATATATATATATCTTAGAGAGGTATATAACTATTTTTTTTGTATATTTTTGTAATATATATATTGGGAGAGAGTGAGCTAATAGTAGAAATTGAAAAAAAGAGCATGATTTGTCTGCATTGTCGGAACAATGCACACCCGGTTTGGCTGAAAACCCAGTTTTCGACGCCAACTTTCGTCATTTTAGTAGTTACAGTGTTACAACAATGGAGACGAATCTAAGTTGGCGTCGAAAATCGGTAATTATTTAATTAATTCAATTCAATTTAATTAATATTTGAAAAAACTGTATTAACATCAAGTGTCGTCCAGTAAAAGTTTACAAAAATTTATTTGAACTTGTTTGGATGAATAGAAAGTATTTAAGATAAATATATAAAATATATATATATATAGAGAGAGAGAGAGAGAGTTAGCTAATAGTAGGAATTGAAAAAGCCAAGGAATAATACGATAATTTTATTATGATAGAACATTACATTGGTGTTAAAAAATTAATGTAATATAGTTGCTTAAATGGCAGTCGAATTTTGAATTAGATTTTTTAAAAAAAATTCATAGAGCTTTATTTTTTTTCAAAGCATTCGTTAAAAATGCTTCGAGGATTATAAATTAATTTAAAATGGAAATGGAAAGAACACTTTTTTTAAAATTCTTACTTTCATAAATTTCCGTGATATGAATTACGAATAAATTATTTCGAATTCTTCTACTTAAGACAATATTTTATCATGGGCTCTTTCGAAATAAATATTCTGATAAAAGCCGAAGATTTCCCAAGGAAATACTGATGAACTCCATTCAGAAAAATCACTTCTAACTCCTGGATGATGGCTCAGTTCCTGAAGTTGAGATTCAAATGACTCAATAACCCTAATTCTGGCTAAGCGCCTGAAGCATTTCCACTTATGGGTATTTGAGCACGAATTGCCTTAGAATAAGATAATGCTAGGAATCGTGGTTTAAAAGGACTAGAACCGTCACTCGAATGAATCGATTCCTTTTATATTTTAAGTTGTAAAAAGATTATGATTTCATTACTGTCTCAAGAGCTCGTTATTAGAATTTTCTTTTCATCGCCAAATTAAAACTTTTTATGTAATACTAGACTTGCCAGATGATTTTTTTTAGGAATACAGTTGAAAGAAATGAGATGTGTTCGGGTTATGATATTCAAATATTTATAGATTTTGCTTTTGGAAATTTAAGATATCCGCGCGCGCGCGACACCGTTTCTTATATTCACTTGATTTGTACTGTCTGGAAAATTCTTCGGAATTGAAGAGATTATTGCTTTTATTAAACACGCTTTTATAAGCTTCACCTATATGTAACGGAATCTTTAAACTCGATTTGTACGCACTTTAAAAGGTCAAATCAATTCGAAATTTTGCACATTTATCAGGGACTGATGCAATACAATAATTTAATAATTCTGGTCTATTGACCTGATCAGGATCATAAGGATTAACGGTTTCCCATTTCCAGATTTGGTGACTAAAAGATTAAGTTGCAATACTGAAGCGAAAACACTCATGGTTAATACAAATGCAACAAACAAAAAAGTGTTCTTTATGTAAAAAAGGGAAGAATACGTCAGCAATTTCGTTCCAAAATATAAACAATTGCCTAGTTTTTCTGAAAATGGAAATAAAATCAATAATAGTTTTAAAAATTAAAAAAAAAACATGTTTTTTTTTTTTTTTTTTTTGTAGATTGAGCTAAAAAAATTAAAAATAAATTATAGTTTAAAAAAACTAAACGCGCTTTTATAGTTAATCGGACAAAAAAAGCAAAAAATAATTCTTAAATATGAGAATAAAATGATTAACGAGAAAATTTATGTCATTGTGGTAAAAGCGTGGAGTGCTCTATATCAATTGTTATAATTTCTTACTAGTTCTATTCCAAAATGCATAGTTAGTGTAAAAATGTAGAACAAAGCACCCCACGCTTTTATTAGAATGACATTAATTTTCTCTTTAATCATTTTATTCTTATATTAAGAAATTTTACTTTTTAGTTAGATTTACTATAAAAGCGTGTTTTTTAGTTTTTTTAAAACTAATTTAATTTACGTAAGGTTAAATAAAGCACGCATCACACGAAACACAAATTAGAAGATTTGAAATTGAACTTAGACACTCAGCGCTTTGCTTTTTTTCCCCTTCTCAATCCCGCTTTCTTTTGTTTCATTCAATTCTAGCTTCAGTTTTCTAAGTAAGTCAATGCCATCGGTGAAAGAACATGTTCTTTTTAGTGGTATCTCGCAATCAAAGAGTGATGACACGGCTTTGCTAGTGTACATTACATTTATTTACAGACATCACATCATAGAAAAAAATACGAAAAGAAATAGGCTTCGCGTTACACGGCTATTACAAAATATCCTATCTACTATTAGCCCTAGGTTTAGAATGAGTGTATGAGTCCGCTAGGGGGTTTTGTTAGATCTGTTACAATTTGCTTTTTTTTTTGTCTTGTAAGAAAGCGATAATTACATAAAAAGAATGTTGTAAATATTCGAAATACTTATCCGTATTTATAAGAAAACAGCCGTGCCTATTTTGAACACCCTTTTATAAGCTTCACTTGTATGTAAAGGAATATTTGAACTCAATTTTTACCCACTTTGAAAGGTCAGATTAATTCGAAAGTTTGCTCACTTGTCCAGGACCGATGACAATACAATAATTTCATAATTTTGTTCCATTGTCCTGATCAGGATCAACGATTTCCCATTTTCAGATCCCACCCCGCATCTGGCAACTAATTTCAGATCCCATTTCCAGATTTGGCGACTAAAAGATTAAGCTACAACTTAATTCGATTAAGTTTTAGAGGGAGTTTTTTTTAGTTTTCTTAAACTATAATTTAGTCTATACTTATTTATTGTTTAAACAAATATAATTTCATTATAAGTTATTTTTTGAAATAACAAAGTCTTGTATATTGAGCGAGAGGGGAAAAAAGGAAATAAAAATATAATAAGTACGTAGTAAGAAATATGTGTATTTTATACCGCCGATTTTGTTTGGGAGATCATATATAGTTAATTACATAAATCGATGTATAATAATTTAAAACAGGGGTCGGCAACCTGTGGCACGCGGTACGATTTTCAGTGGCACTCTGCACTTCTCTTCAAAATTGTCAATTTTCGAGTGGATGGAGGTGGATAAATTTGTAACGGATCTTATTTGACAAATATCTTTAAAATTACAGACATTTACAGAATTACAAATAAAGTGAAAGATAACTCGAAGGTTATCAGTGTTATTGTTAGAGAGATTTAATTGTTTAAGAGAGAAATTCCCATGTACTCTGCTTTCCGCTTTTGGTTTTACATCTAAGTAAAAAAAAAATTCTTCATATAAAAAATATTTAGAGTCCGCAAAGAAATTGTTTAACTACTGATTGCTCAAAATCATGTCAAATTGAAAGTTACAAATTACACCTCTGATTTTACGATATGAAAGAAGAGTGGTGCAATCACTAGACTCACAATAAATTTTCTTTTACATTTGATTTAACTATAATAAAGGGAAATATTTATATTCTATGTTGTCTATTTCTTATTTTAATAAATATGCTTAAAAATACATAATATACATACAATTTTAATTTTTGTTGTAGAAATAGTGAAATTTTTTGCTTTTTATTTTTATGTCAAGAAATATCTTTAAATGATGCAAAATTAATATGCAATCAAACTGTAAATCTATATTATTGTCCTCTGTGTACATTATCGCGGGAATCGAATTGTTTCAAAAATGCCCTACCATGTCGCACGCTGAATCATATCGGTACATTGTTTTGGCACGCCACTGCTAAAAGGTTGCCGACCCCTGATTTAGAATATGGTCTGAATTCATTCTAAAAGGAAAAAAGTGTAGATCCAATTTATTTCTTGTTTCTCTTTTTTTTTTTAAATTCACCATAAATAATTAAAAAATGCTTTTAAATAATACATTCAGTGTATTCATAAAATATAAATTTGTGAAATTTGTCTACGTATACAAAAAGTCATATGAATTCGAAAACACTGTTATGAGAGAAATATATATGTACAATATCGTTCTTGCAATCATGCTGCACCATTTCAATGTTATGAATGACAGAATGATCTATCTAAATTTTGGGAATCCATTGAAATATCCATACATAAATTTGTAGAATATATTTCAAAGAGGGAGGAACAGGAAGGAGTTTTCAAAGAAAGTCATTGTGAAACATATCGAATCGGGAATTTTCGATTTCTACGGTCATCAGTGCGATGGTCATTTTTCATTGCAAGATAAGATTCTTCATCAATTGCAGCCTTCACTGGCATTTTTTGCAATCCATTTATGTTGGCACATTAGTAGAACTACATCATTCTTTTTCGAATCTGCTGCTTAATATAAACATATATATGATGCATGAAGTTGAGAATTAAAGAAAAATATAGCCAGAAAAGGGCATTTAACATTTAAAATGTAATATGAGTGTGTTTCAAATTTTTTCGATTTAAATTTGAATTTCATCGTGTAACTTAAAATTTATTGTTTCTTGGATCAGCAGTGAACTAAATTCATGACGAAAAGTTCTAATATTATACGTGTATTTTTAAATGAAGTGCCATTTAAATGTTTACTAATGTATATTATTATTGCTGACAAATGTGTAGTTAGTAAAAGTTTTTGAGGAAAGCAAAAGTTGCGTGTGTGGCAATTGCGAAGCATATGAACTGATTGGTCGGAAAAGAACGTGTTTGCATTAAATATGTATACTAGCTAGTATATATATACTAACTGGTATACCCGTTCTTCGCTCGGGTGAAATGAAAAATTAAACAATACAGATTGAAGAATAAATAAGTTTTTAATGAGTTAATTTTACGTGAATTGCAAATTAAACAAAACAAAAAAAGTTTTTTTGCATATTTCGGCTGAACAAAAAAAAAAAAACTATTTGTTAAATTTAAAGTCTATAAAAGTTTCATAGCTGATAAAAGGGATTTCTTAAAAATATTTATAACGCCTCGTAACTCGATTCGGTCGATTTTTGAAAACACCTTTCTAAGCTAATCTCTGCTCAGCACATTGTTACAAATTTTGTGTAATGAACGCTTAAAATAGTGTAAATAATTTATATCTGGATGTGTAATATGTTAATATTTTCTGTTGGTGTATTTATTTTATGCTAAAATTATAATATTCGCAAGCAACGCCGTTCCTTACATTATAATTACATGGCTATTCAATGGAAACATAGCGAAAGGTTGGTGATAAAGGCAAGTTGGCATCATTTTTGGTGACATCGTTGGCAACTTGGCGATTGATTGAACGGTGCAGAAGTTGCTTTGCTGTAGCGCCACCTGGTAGGAAGCTACAATAAAGATGATAGCACAAAAACTTTCTCCACAAAAAAATACATACACATGCCAATTTTAATTGTGATCGATTGAATAGTGTTGGGGTAAAGCGAGGTCATACATACAAACATCCATTTATTTATATATATGACGTCACATGAATTTATGAAATGATTAGCTAGAAACATGTGATTCCAGTTATTACAGGACTATAATATCACATGAATTTAGCCAATTGCTTTGTAATTTACACTCCAATTGTTGAATCCGAATCTCTCAATCTAATAAAATATTGCCTTGTTATACAATATGTGTTCCAATTTCAAATCTAGTAGGTCATTAGAATTTTCATAGAATTCCACAAAATAAAATATTAACATAACATGGATCCATATTCTTTATCTATGTTCGGAGCTTAGAATTAATCTCTTGTTGTTCTATCATTCCATTTCAAGCCAACCTGAAGTTGTGGAGAAACCGCGTGGTTCAGAATTCGATAGACTAACAAATAATTTTAAACCCTTTTAAAAATGTAACGTTTCATTGAAATTAAATATAAGAATAATTGTAGTTCGCACATGAAGTGCATATAGTAAATATCGAAACTGATTCACTTGGTTTTTACCTTAAATTGGCAACAAAAGGAAACATATAAAATGAATATTTTTCAGTTGAAGAACCATTTTTCTTTGGAAGACCAAGTGATATGACTCTTTTACAATACTAAATAAAATTTATTTAACTTTATCTTATTTTCATTTATTTTGGCATTCATTTTTAACATATGATAAAAAAATTATTCTACAATTTTTAGGTTAAAAATAAATGCTTATAGAACTTTGTAGTAAATCGTTACACATTTCATTTGATAGTTTCACTACAAATTTGAATGCTTTTTTAATGAATTGTTCAGATTTGGATGAAATTTAAATCAGTGATACGCATTATAGAAATTTGATCAATTAAATTATGTATAATTTTCATTGTTTTTAATTATGGCGAATTTTATTTTCATTTTTATCTGTAATTTTTAACATTTTGTTTTAGAAATGTTTTTAATACTTAGTATTACCGGGCATTATTGCTAAACAATGCCGTTTTTAAATATTTATTTTTGGATTTAGTGCTTAGATTATAAAAAATAATAATGTAAAGTCTCTTACTGAGAATATACAAAATATTTTTAAGTAGAATAACTAATTAGGAGAGAAAATGGCTTTGGTTAATGTGAAAGAACTGATACTGAATTTGACAATTTAAATTACACTTTTATTTTGATTATATTACTTCGTCAAAGGAAAGGAATATATATGATCTTCAACTTTTTAGCGCGTTTTTCACGTAGTGGAACAAAAGCGCTATTAGGACGCAAATTTCGTCTTCGTTCCATATTTTGTCGTACCTTTTTCTCAGCCAATAAGCAACCAATTGACCTCGGGTTTTCGGCATTTGGTCGCATTTGTGCCTTAGATGTGCCGAATCATATTTAAATTTAATAATTTTAAAAAATTTATTTATTTTTTAAGTACAGTACTATTTTCTGTTAGTAAAAAGTTTATTAGTTGCATTATTGTGAAATACATTATGTGAAAAACGCGCTAAAATTACTTGGCCATGCCAATGATTGATATCTTGTTTTTTTGCGGCAAGAAAAAAGCAAAATAAATGAAGGCATAAAAATTTGATTAACTTTCAACGATGCAAATTATCCAAGAACCTTAAATTGCTTTTTTGTCCCCCTACAAATTTTTTTTTAATAATAAGTCTATGGCGTATTTCTTCCACTAATGGTCCCAAGACATTCCGCAACACTTAAAACACAATCACACTTTTAAGCATCTATTTATTTATTTCTTCAGAGTTAACTACATTAACTGGCTGACGAATTGGAGACTAAGTGGATGCTATTAACTGGAGACTTAATCAGATTTGTTCACTTATCTTAAGTAACAATTTAATAAGACACAGCTACAAGAGAGAGATTGCTTGGCGCTGTTACAAAGCTTGCCAAATGCTACAAGTTGCATTAAGCAATCTTGACGTATTTACTTTTTTTCCGATGCTGAATTATTTTTGTTTTGGCGAAATTTCGAAATGTTTTTTAATGTTATTTCCTTAAATAGTGTTCATATATATGAATCCTTTTAATTTTTAAGGAGACACAGTACGATTCAATTGACAAAAATCGGTCAAAAAATCAAGTCTAAATTTTTTAGCCTAAATTATTTTTATATACTTTTCTATAACCTCACAAAATTTGAAAGCTCTAAACTTAAACAAGATATCAGTCATTGGCATGGCCAAGTAATTTTAGCGCGTTTTTCACATGTTGTATTTTACAATAATGCAACTATTGAACTTTTTACTAACAGAAAGTAGTACTATAATTTAAAAAAAATTTTTAATTTAAATTATTAAATTTAAATATGATTCGGCTTATCTAGGGCACAAATGCGACCAAATGCCGAAAACCCGAGGTCAATCGGTTAATTATTGGCTGAGAAAAAGGTACGACAAAATATGGAACGAAAACGAGGACGAAGACGAAATTTGCATCCTAATAGCGCTTTTTTTACACTACGTGAAAAGCGCGCTAAAAACGCAGAATTGATAGCTTTTACTTCTTTTTTTATTCACATCCCTATGGCAAATCAAAACTTTAAACTTACTTATCTCCAAAAGATAAAATAACTAGTTTGTCTTCATTTAAAATGTTGAGGCTTTTTTTCTATTGTGCCTAATACTTGGAAATTTGTTTCACTTGTTGCTAATAGTTCATGGATATAAGATGGTATGCATTTTTGAATCAAAACAATATTATTTTTTTAAAAAATAATTGAACTCAGAATTTATACATTTTTTAAGGAACTTTCAATAAGTATTTATAGAACAAAGTATTGTAGGAATATCAATCACATGTTATCGCAAAACTCATACCAACTTTTGTTATACATAGTTTGAAGTACTTGTAAATCAAATTTCATGCGTGTGCGTAGATTTTTGTAGGAAGAGCAGCATTTTAAAATCATGTAACGAAAATTTTAAGTTTTTTTCTTTAAATAATTATTTGGCTAACTTTTTATGAAATTTTAAGCACAAAATCTGTTTTACATATTGTACACACATAGGAGATAACAAAAAAAAATTTAGAAATCCTTAGATTAGAAATTTTTGTGTAAATCGTACCTGTCCCTTTAAAATATAAATTACACATAGAATAGTCTTCGTATTAAAAATCAAGTCAAATGATCAAGTTTCAAAGTTTTTATAGAATTTGTAAAAATTGTCTAATTGACATAACTTTATACTCTGAAAGCTTTATTTTTCTTGTAATAATAATAAGTAAGATAATTAAATTAAACGTCACCCACACATACCTAAAATTTTCAAATCTAAATTATTATAATTAGATTTTGGCTGAAAATAAACCCTGGGGACTATAGTTTTGAAAATATTCTACAGTTGGTTATATGATTGATTGGCTCACCCCCTTTAAATCAAAATTTATATAGAAAAACGTTTTTCTGTATTCATGTAAAATAAGTCTTATTGTAAATATTTTTGATTCTATAAAGATTTTAAAATGCTATTGCCTGTTGGATTTTTTTTTTCAAATGGGCTACATTTCGGCACACAAGCCTTCGCAGACACGTCAAGTCCCTCTAGTGTGAGAGTCATTTCAGTGGTGGCTCCATCTAGTGGCGACTCCACTACCCAGTTTTGACGCTGGAATTAATTTTTAATTCAAGCTTTCTTCAGATGCTAAGTATTGCCGTGATTTAATTTTGCTGAGGGTACCACTGGATTCTAACAGATACAGTAACTAAATACAAAACACGTGACAGATATTCATTGCTTTCTGAAGCTATCAAAAATCCTTATTGTGAAAAATTAGTCTTCATTATGAAAGTTTATAAACCCATGTTTCATTTGTTATAACAGAAGAGATATTCATACGTTTTGAAAACATAAATAATTTTAAACTGTGCAAGACTTTAAATTCATTTTTAATTTCTGAATATAAAAATTACAGCGTATACTCTTTTTATGCAGGTTGCATTATTTGGTTTTTGTCTCTAAATTTTGCTTCCTGCCTTTTTATATAAATTTAATGAATAGTTAGAAATAATTTTTTCCATTTATAGAGACGAAAAAGATTTTTATAGACTACTTGTTTCAATTTTTAGTGCCTGGTAAACAAGACAATCTTTTGGTTCTTACGTATTTTACTGCTGAACAATTTCTAAAAACGCAAAGATACAGCCAACTCAAAATAATGTCGCCAAATGCTGACATTGTTGTTATTTCTGTGTTCGAACGTGCGTGGAAACGGTTTGCACTATTGGCTGTATATCGTGGCATTTGGCGACGATTTTTTGATTTGGTGAAATTGGTCGATGGTATAATACGTAAGTATCAATCTTTTATTTAGCAGGATGTTTTTCTCCTCAAATATTTTTGCACGCCTATCTTTTTATGAGATGTGGTATGAATTTTGATAAATTGTTTTAATTCTTGAAATCCAATGATACATATAAAATTTTAAAAATATAATCGTTGTTCCGAAAGTTTATAGCTTAATAAATTAAATATAAATTTAAATCCGTCCGAAGTTTTTTAAATCTGATATTAAACGAAGCATTTATTTTTCAATTTGAATGTTTTTGTTATGTTTCAGAAATTTATTACTTAAATAAATATGAATGTATAAAATAAGAGTTAGAAGTTGTGATTCTTAAGGGACACAGTACGATTCAATTGACAAAAATCGTTCAAAAAATCAAAAATAATTTTTTCAGCCTGAATTGTTTTTTATATACTTTTCTATAGCCTCACAAAATTTGAAGGCTCTAAACTTAAAAAACGCAGAATGATGATAGCTTTTACAATCGTTTTTATTCACATCCCTATGGCTAATCAAAACTTTAAACTTACTTATCTCAGAAAGATAAAATAACGAGTTTGTCTTCATTGAAAATGCTAAGGCTTTCTTTCTATAGTGCCTAATGCTTTGAAGTTTTTTGTACCGATTGCTAATAGTACATGTAAAAAAAGTTGGTATGCATTTTTGAATCAAAACAATAATTATTTTATAAAAAAATAATTGAGCTCAGAGTTTGTGCAATTTTTTAAGGAATTTTCAATAAGCATTCATAAAAAGAAGTATTGCACAAATACCAATCATGTTATCGCAAAACGCATACCAACTTTTGTTATACATAGTTTGACGCACTTGTAAATAAAATTTCATGCATGTACGTAAATTTTAGTAGGAGGAGTAGCATTTTAAAATCACTTCAAAAACTTTAAGTGTTTCCCTTAAAAAATTAAATGGAAATTTTGAGCACAAAATCTGTTTTACATAGTATACACACATAGGGGGCAACCAAAAAAATTTCGAAAATCCTTAAATTTTAAAAGTTTTTGTGGAAATCGTACCATGTCCCCTTAAAACAATATAAAAGAATTTCTCCTTTTGTTTAAATAGATCCGTATAATGTGTGTGTGTGTGGTTTTATTTCTAATTCTGTTGTCAAAGTTGAAATTATAAAATGTAAAACGAGAAAGCAGTTATCAATGCAATGATTTTAAAAAAAATTGCGAGGCGAACGACTTGCTCGAGACCTAAATAATGAGCATAAAATGCAACGCGTGTATTCTTTCGAAACAATGTGAATTTAATTAAAAGGTAGTTTAGTCTAATGTACTCGCAAATCGTGCTGTGAGAGATATATTAGTCGTCTCTGGGCTTCCGCTTCGTTGAATTGTTTTTTGCTTTGTGATGAATGAGACGTCTTATTATTTCTCCAGCCTCTGTGTATTTGATACGCTTTTAACTAGCTTAATTTGTTGAAGAGTTTTTTCATTATTTGGATGTCAGAATTCCTCCCTCCCTTTCATTTAGTGTCTGAAAGATGAACGAGATTTCTTTCTTTCCTTTTTTTCCCCTGTGGTTGTGTTTCTTATCTAACCGTCATACATTATTTTCTTTGGCGTTGTAAAATTTTCGTTTTAGAGTTTGGGAGAAAAATGGGATAGAATTAGTGTCTAAAAATACTTTTTAAAGTGTTACTTTTTTAGACATGCGTACTGTTTATTGTACTGTAATGTCTTCCCTTTTGCTGTATACGTAATTAGCATGTTAAATATAAAATTTGGCTGTGGTTGTGCTTTGCTGATCTGCAGTTAAATGATGAGGTAGCATAACGATTCGAAAATTTTTATTGAATATCTTATGGCAAAATAAAGCACCTCTACGTCCGTATTTTTTCTATATAACGCATGCATGTTGGTAAAAGATGTATTGTGAATGTAATAAATAACATTTACATGTTATGTCAAAAATTAATGGATTCTATACATAATTATATAAGTATTATGAGAGGTATTAGAAGTTAGTTAGACTACAGTATTATAAAGATCAAAGAAAGTTTTATGATGTTTTTATTGATCACTCTGCCTGTTTTTTTAATACGATAGAGCCATGAATCTCGATATGCTTGTCAGTTAATAATTTAATAGAAGAGAGGTGATTTTTTTTTTAAAAAAAAGTTTTAACAAAATAAAAATTACCTTCAAATTTTTTTAATTTTAAGTTTTAATTAAGTGTAGTAATGTCCTTTTTTGGTACAACATTTTTCCCCTTCATTTTCGTATTGTACGTAATAAAATCTATGGATTTAGATTAATTTGTTTTAAGCACTATGAGTTACAAATTATTCGTCTGTAGTTTGTTAAACTCGTCATTTTAATAATTCGCTATGTACTGAATCTACTAAGTGGAATTCAGGGGATTTGATTTGACGGCTATTAAAATATTTCTTTTCTTTCTAAGTTCCTCATTTGTGACGTGTTTGGTTTAATTATTCTTGGATCTGAAGTTAGATTTGATAAGGATGAATTTACTATCGAATTTTTTACTAAATATTGATTAAAATGAAAGTATTCAATTTGAAAGGTTTTTCGAGACTTCAAAATTTCAAATAGCGACCCTCGAACCTTTTCTTTGTTCGTTTGTTTGAAATGATTTTAAACATTGTGAGAAAAAAAATTTATTTGTCATTTGAAAAAAATTACTATTGCATAAAAACCTTCGACGCTTAAGTTTTCCTTTTAAAGCTTTATAAATATACCTTTTATACCAAATGAAATGCCCCTTTAAAAAACAAAAATTGAGTTTCGTTTATTTTAAACCTGGCACAATTCTGAATTGTAAGATTAGAAACATCGTGTAATTTGAGTTATAACATAAGAAACAGGGAAGGTTACAACCTCGGTTTGCATAAATTTGGAAAAAGACTGCCTAGATTAACAATACATTTGTTGAATCCTAGTCCGCTTCTTAGTTGAATCCTAGTCCGCTTCTCAGTTGAATCCTAGTCCGCTTCTCAGTTGAATCCTAGTCCGCTTCTCAGTTGAATCCTAGTCCGCTTCTCAGTTGAATCCTAGTCCGCTTCTCAGTTGAATCCTAGTCCGCTTCTCAGTTGAATCCTAGTCCGCTTCTCAGTTGAATCCTAGTACCGCTTCTCAGTTGAATCCTAGTCCGCTTCTCAGTTGAATCCTAGACCGCTTCTCAGTTGAATCCTAGACCGCTTCTCAGTTGAATCCTAGACCGCTTCTCAGTTGAATCCTAGACCGCTTCTCAGTTGAATCCTAGACCGCTTCTCAGTTGAATCCTAGACCGCTTCTCAGTTGAATCCTAGTCCGCTTCTCAGTTGAATCCTAGTCCGCTTCTCAGTTGAATCCTAGACCGCTTCTCAGTTGAATCCTAGACCGCTTCTCAGTTGAATCCTAGTCCGCTTCTTAGTACGTCTCGTACTTGAATCCTAGTACGTCTCGTACTTGAATCCTAGTACGCCTCGTACTTGAATCCTAGTACGCCTCGTACTTGAATCCTAGTACGTTTCTTAGTTGAATCCTAATACGTTTTTTAATTGAGCCCTTGTTCGCTATTTAATGAAATTTTTGTACGCTCAAATTATAGAGAGAAATCCTTATTTGCTTCTTGATTGAATCCTTGTACGCTTCTCACTTAAATTCTTGTACGCTCAAATTATATCGAGTGAAATCCAATTAACAATCAGTGATATCGCTTGTCAGTGGTACAAAATTAACTTTCATTCAGTATTATATTGACCTTTGATATACGAGCAGTCTATTAAAATTGCATTAATAATTAATTATAATTAACGTATTCATAAATACAGCATATTATATTACGTTTAGCAAGTATAAAATCCATTTCATAGCTCTATCACAAATTTTCGCGTTTTTTGTCTATTAAGGTACTTGAAAGAAAAAGCTAAATTTAAAAAAAAATATAGTTTTCAAATGTTTAGTGAGCAAGAGTAAAAATATATAGAGAACGTAAATCAATTAAAAATCCCTTTTTCGAATTTTTGTTGGTAACAAAAGCAAATGTGTAATGTTCGTTACAATAGAATACTCCATTGAGAACTTAACAGTCGTAGATCATTTGGAAGTTGATAATAAAAATCAATTTGGAAGTATTTAAAATTTAAGAATCGCTTATCTAAATAGACCTTTAAGTTATTGCTCGAAAAGCTGTTCTTCCTATTAATTCCCTTATCCTGATTTGATCCCGACTTCTCGCCGTAAAACCTTTGTCGCGTTGCGCCTACCTTATTATCTTCGAAAGCGCGAGTGTAACTTTTCCCGCTCTCTCTCTGCAGGCGTAATTACAAAAAAAAGAACAAAATTAATTACGCAATTTCCCTAAACGCAGGTAATAAAGGAACGCTGATAAAAATGCTTTAGATAGCTATTTGATTAAAGAATGTTCGATGTTGAGACCTCGAAGTGTGAAGTTTCTTTTGATTTCTTTATTGTTTCGTCGTCAGCTGTAATTTGACGATCGCAGCGAAGAAGTTAATAGTGTAGGTCATAAAAATCGAATTGAATTATCAGAAACTTTCTAATTAATTCAGCAATATGTGCTCGACGTTAACGACGGGTTTCGTAAAAGTTATCTATTCACGGGGGAGGTATCGAGTAACAATGTTATTTTCCTTTTGAAATGGAATGTTTGCTGCTGCTGCTCATTATTGAAAACAACTCCTTGGTGACGGTTCTGTGACGGGAAAAAAAATTAAAATAACACACTGGAGTTAATTATTTCATTTCGAAATTTTTTTCCTAATGATAATTTATTGTTTTCATTCTGTATTTTGATGTTTCTCTTATTGCGTTTTGATATTATTTGGTGTGTAGTTTGGATGGGGTAGTTAAAAAGGATTTTAATTTGGCTTAGAGCGGTTATTCTTTCTCCTTATTTTTGAATAAAATTCATTACGAATAAAACTGTTTTAGTATTATCTGTGGGAATCATACTTTTATTAATATATCTAGATACGCAGGGATATGTGCTCTATATGCTTATTTTTAATATTTTCATGGTGTAAATTAATGATGCTGGTTGCTTATCATAATGTAATATGTAAACTTTTAAAATAAATATGTTGGAATTAATTAATTGGACATTTTTTTAAAGATCATTATATTATTTCCCCCCTTTTTTTCTGTTTTTTTTTCCAAAAAATAAGATTAAATATATACATGAGAAAAAAATATTACCGTATTTACTCGAATCTAAGCCGCACTATTTTTCCAGTATTAATGCTTCTGAAAATCGGACGTGGCTTAGAATCGAAGGCAAAACATTTGCGTTGTGAGGAAAATTGAACTCCCCCCTCCCTTTTCAAAGGGAAAAATGTAGGCGTCCATTCTGGTCACTTGCATTGATGACTTATCCCATTCCGCAATTTATCTCCTGTATTCAGTCTATCCTAAGCATCATTGTCTGATCGAATTAAGGAAATTTTTTTGTATGCGATTTCTTTTAATCATCTAAACATCAAAGATATCACTTATAGCATCAAGACAAGTTCACTTTGACACAAGTATGATCAGGTAAACTCGTTTTATATTCAGAGAAGCAATTCTTGAAAATTTGACACGCATGAAACAAATATACGTCGATGGCGTAAACAAAACTATATGTTTTTTGCTTGTAAATGATCAAAAGTCTAAAAGACCTTTTTTACATTTTTCTGTAATATATTCACATACATTTTTCTGTAATATATTCACATACATTTTTCTGTAATATATAAGACGACACCGTCTGAGAAAATGCCGACGCTGGCACCAATTCCGAAGTCAACTGTGACACTGGGAGTGAAGAATCATTTTTAAAACATCATACTGATAGCTAGAATAATTATAAGTTTTTATATGTATTTGAAAGTTATTAATACTGGCAAAATAAATAATTAATTTTTTATTTCTCATTAATTTTTTAAAAAAAAAAAACTTTCAAGACAATTTTTAAAAAAAACACGACACAATTTTTTAAAAAAAATTTTCAAAAATGTGTAGAAAATTTGGGGTGCAGCTTAGATTTGAATAAATGCGGTATATATAAAATAGGTATATAAGTTCTATATAAAAAAATAACTATATAATAATATATAAAAAAAATAGATCTTTGACTCAAATAAAATGAACTTTTCGTACTTTTAAATGTGAAAACTAAAGGCATTTATGCATAGCATTTCGTGATTTATTAAGTTTACCCAATGAGTTTTGTAATTGTAATTTGATTCTATTTAAGTATCATCCATTGATAAGAGAGAGTCCCGATTATTAATTACAAATTTGTTTCTTTTTTCCACATAACTCTTGTGGCCGTTGTAGCCAAGTGGTCAAGGTAACGAGATCGTGGCTGCCGTGTCATGAATTCGAGCCCAGTACCACTGAAAACCCGCCGTGTAGGGGAGCGAAGCACGTAAAATCTGTCGAGAGCTCAAACGTCCTCCCGTTGGTGTGGTAGGAGAGGGGGTGCCAGCTCAGGTGTCGTCCGCGTCACTTGACCATGGTTCAAAATTACGCGGACCCTCGTGAAAAAAAGTGCCCTCGTGTAGCTGAACAGTGGGACGTTAATATTCACTCAATCACTCCACATAACTCTTTTATGACCAACAAAACATATTGTACAATTCTTATTCTAATAGTTTTCTACTCTTGTTTTAATTGGAAAAGAAAACTTAGCTTTATATTATTCCAGTTTAACATTTATTCCTTGTACACTTTTGAAATGTACTATATAATCTTAACTGGGTTTATGTATTCTGTAAAAATTGGAGTTTCCCTTCACAAATTTTTTTTAAAATTTCTTGAAAATTCCAGTAAAAAAAAAATCAATCTTAACATTTTATTACTTTTTAACGTACTTCCTTTGGCCCTGAATTCAGTAGATCTAGGGTAGAAAATTTATTGAATATATTTGTGCGGAAATTTTATTTTCAAGGGTTTGTGTGGTGCCGTAGGAAAAAAAATTATAATTGAATTGTTCGCAAATGTTACCGGAATTTTTCATAATCACGTGAATCGTGACCAGGACTATTTCTTTTGAGTCCTGGGTCTGAATCTTGATGCCACTAAAATGCATCATGCAAAAGTGTTGATTGTGTTAAATATGTTGGAGCTCAAAATCCTCACGTTAGCGTTATGTGTAAAACGTTACGCTAGCGTTATGTGTAAAACGTTACGCTAGCGTTTAGCGTTATGTCGTAATTATGTGTAAAATGTTACGTTAGCGTTGGAAAATTGAGTCCCTCAGCTCAGGTGTCGGTCGCCCGAGTATCACTTGAGTGTGATTCTCAGTTATAAGGGCGGTTGCCAATTACCTTCATATCAATCACGAAGGTGGTCGAAATTTTCTGTGTGATTTCAATTAGCCACATGAAACAAAAAGAAAGAAAGAAGTACTTTTCCTTTAATTCTTAAAATATTTTAAGAAGATTGAGTTTATATTGTTTTAACAACCAATCTTCTTTGGAGTAATTTTTACTTGCATTTTGTTTCTTAATCTCTTGCATGACTGTACTAAATGGTTGAACACACAGCTAATCTCTTTGGCCACGAAATATTGAAAATAATCTCATTTAAAAAAGATAATAATCCAAACTGGAACGCGTTTCACTTTCCGAGAAAAGTTGATTCATATGCTTAAAATAACAAGTAATATTTAAAAAAAAAAATTTTTTTTTTGGAGTCCATTCCTACTTAGGTCAACAAAGAAAATTTTTATTTTAGTTAATTAAATTTAATTGATGAATTAATTTTTGAGAAAAACTTTTTTTTTGCATCAAGTGTCATCCACTACAAGTTTTAAAAAATATATTTGAAACCTAGAAAAAATTCGTTAGAAAAACGTACAGACGCCATCTGTTGGTGTTAGTTCTAACTTCATCTAAAATAACGCAGAATAAAAAAAAATGAAAATGAAAATTTAATTAATGAATTGATATTTAAAAAAATTATATCAACATCAAGTGTCATCCACTACAAGTGTTTTAAAAAGTGTATTTGAACTTCAGTAGATGAATAAAGTTTTTTTATTAACGATTGAAAATTTGAACTATACATATATAGGGAGAGAGTGAACTAATAGTGTAGAAATTGAAAAAGAGAAAAAGTATTAATGTTTGCTTTAAAGTCGTGATGTCATCCAAACGAAAGATTAATCTGCATTTCATGAAATGAAAAATAAGAGTTATGACTCGTGTTGACGAATTTAATTATATCTTGCAATAAATATAACTATTTTTATTCATAGTTTGTTGGGACAGTTGCATTAAATATGTACTTGTATTGAAGAAAGATTTGTTGTACATTTTATATTTACAAGCAAATTTGAATCTAATCTTTTTCCTGCTCTTTTTTTGTATTTTCAAACTAAGCAATACCTGTTGAAATCATCTTTGCTGAAACTTCCTTCTCTTGTAAAGGGGTTTTTGATCAATAATTGCTAAATGAGGGAGTAGT
Source organism: Trichonephila clavata (assembly GCA_019973975.1). Taxonomy (NCBI): domain Eukaryota; kingdom Metazoa; phylum Arthropoda; class Arachnida; order Araneae; family Nephilidae; genus Trichonephila; species Trichonephila clavata. The sequence goes on from BMAO01010198.1 coordinate 40,016, forward strand.
TATTTCCTGGGGATCTGGTTTGTAGATTTCATACCTTTGGGGGGGGGGGAGTCGGTCACCTTCGGCATTTCTCCGATAATCCTCAAGTTGCCTCCTCAAGAACACTATAAAAACCAATGCTAATTACTTTGCAACTTTACTTGTCCTTTGAGTCCTACAAAGTACTTTGACAATGGGGAGTCGCTTGTAAAATAATTAGTGAGAAGCTGAGATTTTAGAGGAGATTTGCCATGGCCTTTTTTCAATATTTTTTGAATGGACATCTTGTGTATTTTTGTAATGTTTATTTCACATTTGTTAATAATCGTATAGAATTTTAAATTAGTGTGTTGTTTTGCAAATCTTTAGCGTAGTCCATGCCTTATCACAAAGCGTACATTAGAAAAAAAAGAAGGGATGGAATACCTTGAGCATTATGCATATAAATAATTTATAAAAAAGATAACAATGAGCAAGTATTAACCACAACTCTGTCCGTATATTTTTAAATGCAAGTTAATTTTGGATTTTATAAAAGTACTGAAGATGTGTTACGTGGGGTCAGCACAATATAGACCGACGCAAAATGTTAATTTTTCAAAATTCAGATACTAGTTTCTTTTAACAGAATGCAGACGAACATAATCTCATGATACAGTTATAAATCAAGCACCTTTTTATAAGACGTGGGTTTTCCAGTTGAAATTTAGACTGTCTTTATTTATGTATCACTATAAATGTTTCAATAGGATTATCAAAAACATTTGGATTTAACAACTACATACCGTAAAAGCCGGCGTATGACGCGCACCCCCTTTTTTACAAAGGAACCTGCAATGTACGTAAGGAATGTTATTATGTTTTAAAGCCATTTGTTCAAAGTATTATTCAAAGATTTTGAAAAAAAAATAGTATATTTCAAGAAAAACAACCCTTTAAAATCATAATGTATGGCATTTCTTTTAAATAAACAGTATTCCGAATGTAGAAGTCATAAGTTTTTTTGTACACCTCTTTTTTTTTCTTCTCTCTCTCTCTCTCTTTAGAAGCTATCATTTTTATACCTGATGTTTAACACGTACCTGTAAATTTCGATCTTATTTTTTGTGTTAAAAGTGCGCGTTATACGCCAGATTTTACGGTATTTCAATATGAGTTAAGCAAACGCGTGATTAACAGCTAACGTTAAGTTTAGATCGAATTATGTATTTGAAGACAACGGTTCTTAAAGTTTTGTAGACAGTGATCCTCAAATCGAATCGTCCTAATGTAACCATTAACCATCGCATTTAGCCTATTAAAGGGATAATGGCATCAAAGTCTCCGGCTTGATTTTTATGTGGAAATTATTATAGTAGACTGAGTTTTATGGGATCAGATGCAGTAGCTTCCGTCTAGCTTTATAGACCTTTGGGTATATATAATAAATGGCATATTTCAAAAAATTTTCTCTTTCTCGTTTTTATCAAAGCATATAAAAAGAAATATGCAAAATAAAATTAAATGTAACTATTAAAAATAATGCTTCTGAAAATTAGATATGCATAATACGAATAATCTTGTGTCTTTTTAATTTGAGAAAGCTTTGCGATGTGTGTTTTTAATTTTTTGAATTTCGTATTGTAGCTATTTTATTTTTAATGTCGATCCATCGTATTTTTTACACGAGAAAATTTTTCTTTTATATATATTTTTACCAATGTCACCAGCAAAATAGTTATTAAAAATATATTTTTCTTCTCTTTAAAATATATATGAAAATTTGTATTCAAGACTCCAACTAGTTTAATTCTTTCCCTTTAAAAGTAGAAACTGTATTGTTTTTCTTCCTTTCAAATCTTCTCTAAATTTAGCTCCAGAACATGTTTTTCGAGCTTGTGACCTCTAGTTGTTGACAATATATCTGTAAAAGTATCTTTCCTGCATCGAGATTATCAATGCAGTAAAGCGCACAATTTTTTTTTCTATTTCATCATAAATTAGTTCAAATATATTTTTTTTTTATCCTCGTCATGGTTTTTTTCAATTCAGAAAAATAATAAATATTACGGATTGCAAAAAAATCTATAAATTTGTATCTGAAAAAATAATTTGTTGTATCAATTTGGAAATAAAGTTTCTGTTAATCTATCTGAAAATAAAATTACATTTTTAAATGAAAATAGCATTAAAAATTAATCACTCTAAAAATAAACCCTAAAAAACTCATTAGAGTAGCTTATTTTTTGTGAATTATATTTTTTATCTTCTGTTTTCGTGGCATACTAAAAATAACTAGTATCATTATAGTGTTCTATTTTACTTATAATTGCTTTAGTTTATGTCAGACTTTTTCTACTTCATTCGCTGTTCCTATTTGTTCTGAAGTGTTACTATTTTTTTCTCCTCGCAATTATGGATCATTTGTTTAAAAGATCATTATCTTCCTTATTTTTAACATTTTGTTTCTTATTCCGTAGATTGGGTTTCTGCTTTACCAATATAAATTGACAGTAAATATAAATACAAATATTGCTAACGTCCTATAAATATAATAATTATTCCACATAAAATGTTTATGTGATGTTTATAATAATTCATTTACAATTTTTATTTTATTTCTGCTACATTAATTTAAAACAGAGGTGTCAAACTCGAGACCCACAATGTACATTTTTGTGGCCCGGCCAATGTATCAGTACAGAATAATATATAATCAAATAACAAACCAACGCAGAATAAAAATAAGATACGTAGAATTATCTTAACTTTTTTATTATACTTTTTTTTTTGTTGCTAATTGCAAAAAAAAAAAGCGTACGTTTACTTCAAATATATTTATTAATTTTTTTAACATTAAAAACATGCAACCATTAGCTTAATATTAAATAGAACTTGCAGCCCATAATATCTTATTAGTTTGGCATGCCTGATTCTAAAAAGTATTTTTTAAAAGACAAAGACTCTCGCTGTCCCCCCTCTCCCACACACTCTTACTATAATTCCTTGTATAGATTTACTGTTATAAGAAATAATATATATTAAACATAGCACAGTTAGAAAATTTTTAAATTTTACAAATTGCAACTTATTTAATGAGTTCGTAGTTGTAATTTATTGATGTTTTACTTTTTCCACAGATGATCTTAATGCAAGTATCACATATTCACAAAGAGAGATGCAATATAATAAATCACAACATGTACCAATTTAAAAAATGAAATTGAAGCAGTTAATATTTTAATAACTAATATTATTTTTTAAGGATGTTAAGAGTTTTAAAAAAGCAGATGAATTTAAATTTCTAATAATTATTTTTTCTCAATTGACTGTTTCTTAATTCTGGATTATATGTAGGGTATGATGTGTATTTATATAGTAAGGAGAAAGAAAACCTATTCTGCTGATTTATATAATTGTTTGAAATGAAAAATAACTTTTTTATAGCGGAGTGTTGACGTTATTTATTTAGATACAACCTTGCTTATTCTATTTAATGGAAGAATAATGCATTTTAAAAAGTGCTTTATTCGTTTCCATCTGACTTGAAAACCATTTTAACTTTATGCTGCAGATTGAAGAATTTTTTATTGATCTGAAACGAAGATTTTGGTTAAAAGTAAAAAAAAAAACACAGTGAGAAATTTATAGAATCCTTTAAATGAATATTTTCATTTCTTTGTTTTATCTTTTGTTTACCAGTTTGTAGACTCTTATAAAATCAACTAAAATTCTATCCAATCCTTCAAATATCTAAGTGTAAAATGTAGTATATTGTGTCCATAAATTTCTAAAATTCATCGAACAGTGTATTGCAAATATTCATCTTTCTTCTAAACAGTTTACCGAAGATCTTTAAAGTTTCTTTGTTTAAAGATTTCAGTGAAAATTCTGATTTTTAAATAACGATGTTGTATTCATGATTTTTACTTATAATAGCAATCAAGCATTCAAGAGTTTCAAATTTTTCTAAAAATGTACATTCTTTCTCTTTTTCTTGTAATCTATATCTGTATAAATCCAAATAATTTTCTAAAATCTTATGTTTATATTTTTAGGCCCAAGGTGATGACGATGTCGCTGTTAGCGTTGAAGATACCAGAGGTAGTGGGTTCATGGAAGAATTCTTCGCTGAGGTAAGTGACATTTTGATATTCCTTTGATCCAAATCATTCATCAGCCCATTTCCTCCCTTTTTCTAACAGGCCTTGGACAGATAATTAAGTGGTTTCAAAGCTTTTGTTCCTACGCTATTTCATTTTCCTAATTACATTCGTTTGACAGTATTAATACTCTTAGTTTTTGAATAGTTGACTTTCAATGACCTAAGGTTTTTCTATGCTTGTCAACTTTTTTTTTGTATCGAACGATGTCGTTATGAAGTTTCTTTCTTCGCTTGTCTGCGGAATGTAATAATTGGATCTTTAATCTTTTGTCCTTATCGATTGTTTTGGAGTTTGATGATAAGGTTCTATTCATTTTAACCTTTGTTATTTTATGTTTTTTACCGTTTCCTTACCAGCATTTTATCTTTTTCAAAATGTTATTAGTTGCTGCCCAGTGGTTAATTTTGAACGTGTAATATGGCCGCAGTAGCCTCGTGGTCATGGTCGCGAACTAGTGGTCAGCGTTGTTTTTATTTAGTCGTGGGTTCGAGACTTTGTTCCTCTGAAGATTCGTCGTGTAAAGCGGTTGATGAATATTAAAATATGTTGAAGTGTAAAGTTCTTATATTTGATGTGTTGAAGTTTGGAGAATAGAGTTCCAACTCAGGGTGTCGTCTTTGTCATTTGACCTAAGTTCAAAGTTACGAAATCTGTCGCCAGTAGCTCTAGTGTAGCTTCAAAGTGGCTCGTAAATAAATAATCAATCGAGGAAACTTATATTATTTGGTCAATTCAAAGTGAGAATATAGATAAACAATGCTGGCATTTGATATATTTTCTCCCTGATACTTTTTTCCTTATTCCCTTATTCCTCCTCAATTTTTTTTTTTTTTTGCGCAAAACGTCCAAAAAATGCACGTTTTTTTATTGCATATAAGTAAGCATAATACTTAACTCAATGGGAAAATGGAATTATTTTATAATTTTAAAGTTTTTACGAAAATTTTATTTTATAATTGTGATACACAAAACCTCCTTAAAGTTTGCTTTTTATAAGTACACTCTGCATGCTATGAAGGATGTTTCATGTATCTTATCTCATTCTTACAAAAACAAAAATTCATGTTCATACCTCTTTTTCAAACGATTGAGGATTTTGTGGGTTTGTGCATAATTACATGCACACATAATTCAAAGCATGGTGTAATACGAAGTTTTGCATTGCAATTCAATGGAGACAGAGATAATGGGTTTGTTTTCTATTTTCATTTCTTCTCAAGCAACATATTGCACACTGCCTTGCCAATTCCTGTTTCTCGAATATTTTCATGAATCTAAATTTCTGCCTTCAATGAAAAATTCCCGCCTTTACCATAAAGAAAATCCCGAATGAGAAGTATTTCAGTACCATGGACAAACTGAATCTCTTAAAAACACTAGCGCTAATAATTTCACTCTAAGAATGGAAAATATGTGCAAATAAAAAACAGGAAGAAGAAAATATCAGTGCCCGTACAGCGTACTAGCAAACCGGTTGTGGCTAGCTTTCGGTTGCCCGGGCAGAACAGTTAAGGGGTTAAAATAATTAACTTGCATGTATTATTGATTTTATCGCGATACACTACTGTAATTGAAGGAAAAATTTCCAACTTTACTGTATGAATTTTAATTATAAATAGTACTAAAATTTGTTGTTAATCCATTTTCTTTAGAAATGTGCCTTTTTTTATTTATTAACTAGAAATTGTATTAGAAAAAAGTGGAATGATATTACTAATTTTTTGATGCAACAAAGTATTCATAAAAAGTCATAATTTTAGTTAGTTGCTATTTTTTAACTGATCTGTGAAAAAAATTGTGTACATTTTCGTTTTAATAAATTTATATACACAACTCGAAATATTTTTCTTGGATTTAGTGCTTTTTAAATATCGCTTTTTCCATTTTTGGCGTTTATTTTTAAGGAGATAGAATGCTAAAAATGTGAATGATAATGTATTTAAATTAAATATGGATGAAGAATAGAACTTTTATAATTATAGATTTATAACTCTTCTCTGGTTGTTAAAAATATTTCCATGTCTATTTTTGTTCATAAACTCTCGTAATATATTCTCTGGATTTCTTTTGTCATTTTAAACGGAGCCGGGCTCTTCTTTCAGCAACAGAAGAAAAAAGACTTTTTCTGCTACTGAAGGATCAAATTCATATGTATTCTGACTTATCGCAGCATTCATAATCTCAGCAACATGTGAGATAAAAAAGAAAAAGAAATCTCCTTTTTTTTATCTCTTATTCCTTCTGCCACTGGCGTTTTTTCATTTTTCTGGATTCTAGCCCAAAGCGGAAGTAGACTTATTCGTTTTGATTTTATTTCTTGTCGAAAAGACTTTTAGACTATATCACATCATCATACAACTCAACATTACGAAAGTTTGATATCTTTTCTTTTCAGAAGGTAAAAGAAAGAACGGTGAATTTGATCTTTTTCGACCCTCTAAATTTCGTCTATATCTAAAATATTAAAAGAGTAATTTCTAAATAATGAACTTTTACGTGAGTACAGAAGAATAGCAATTTTCCTTCGTAATTTTTGTTCCAGAGTTTCGAAGTAGGACGTTTTTGAAAAGTAATATCGCGAAATGTTTCCTTTTTCGTGGTATATTCACTAATGCAGTCATGAACTACGGTTCCTTGGCCTCTAAAGGTTTTATCTGGCCCATCATAGATTTTAAAATGCTATTATAAAGATTTTAATTTCAATGTTTTCAAAAAAATAAAACACACACGCAAAATATTATTGCAAAAATGTACATAGAAATTGTCTTTAAAACTTTTCATGTGCAAAATAATGGAACCTTCCCTTATAAATATTCATAAAATTATTAAGTTATGTACTTATCTACTTTTATATTCAAGTTTAAAAAATATTGGTGGGGGAAAAAATGTAATACCTTTTTACATCATTTTTAGTATAGTAAATAATTTTAACTACTTATACAATTTTTTAAAATATTTTTTGTAATATATTAATTGGAACCGCCAAAAAAAAAAGTATAATTTTCTTTGGCCCATTCTTAAAAATATCTGTTTGCATTGCACTAAAGCATGATGAAGACTGCAGTATTGTAAAATATTCTGTATGTTAGAGAAGCTATTGCATCATTAATCAAATTTCTTAATCAAAACTTCAGAATCATTAAGAAATCAAATGTTAAAACGTAATACATTTCATACATGAATGCAATACAGTTTTTTTTCTTATTAATGAGTCTTCGATAGCCTAGTCACGGACTTGTGACCGGCCTGTCTTGAGTTCGAGCCACTGCTACTGAAGACCTGCTGTGTAGAGTGACTGATGCACGTTAAATCTGTCGAGACTCAAAGTCCTTCCGTTGGTGTGGTGTGAAGTTCAGAGAAGGGTTTGCCGGATCAGGTGTCGCCCTCATCCCTTGACCATGGTTCAAAATTCCGATGTCCGTCGCCAATAGCCTCCATGTTGCTTTGCAGTGTGCAAAAGTTAATATACACTCACTAAATCACTTCATCTTACTGTAGATTTTTATGTTAATCGTATGTATTAAATTGGATGTTTTTAAATAGTTAGCTGACGTCAAATCTTTCGTTCTGTCAAAGCTTTTTTCCGTTATTAAGTCCTTATGGCTACACTCATGGATGTCGTTTAGAGAGACTAATGCCTGTTAACACTAGAAATTCGGGATTTCGATTTCCCTTAAAAGTCTACCGGTTTCATTTTGATACCGCGATATAAAATATTTCAAGTAATTGTTTTATCTAAACAATTACAGAACTACTGTTCAGTAGGGTCTAGTTTTAACACTCTTTAATATTATTTCATGTAATTATCATACATTATGACCTCGAAAATCATTTCGAGTCGCAAACCTGCCAGAACATTACTATTATGCGGTATCCATTCTGTGCCATCCCTAGCGACATAAATATCAGGATTTACTGGAATGTTATCAGTTACATCAACATTTTCTTAAGATTCTTCGCAGTCACTTTCATTCAATTTTATGTCTTTATCGGAATCTAAATTAGTGCCAATTCATTCTCAGAAAGCTTTCGCTACAAATTCGTAATTTCATCAGGGGGTTAAACCTTTTCTAAGGGCCATCGTTTCAGGGTGTCTGCTCTGCACTAAGTTCAAAAATCGAATGGAATTTTTTTTCATGAGCAGATAAGCAAATACTAGTTTTACTAATGGTATCTACTTTGTGGACTATATTTTGATGAACGACAGCTTTTTATAATGATAAATTGCCTTGGTATCGAAATGACACCAGCGGACTTCTAATTAGGTATATGTAGTTGTAAAATCACTCCTTATTAACCTAGAACAACAAAAAAATTTCTGTGTAATCACTAGAGAAAATTATTAAAAGTCACGACAAATTTTCAATTTTCCTACAAAAATGTGGAACGGAGAACAAAGTAAACAAGCTCCGGTGTCAAATTGACACCGACGAACGTTCTAGCGTTTTTCCCCTTTGGTGTAGCGTGAAAGTTTGAGGAGGGGTGCCAGCTCAGGTTTTCGTCCTGGTTACTTGACCGTGCCTCAAAATTACGAGGTCCATCGCTAACAGCCCTTGTGCTGCTTCTGAATGCCACACAAATAAACAAGCAAACAATCAATCAATGAATTATTTATTAAAGTTTTTGAGATCGTGTTTAATTTCTGTTCTTCACTGAGAATGGACTAAATTCATGACGGTCACATAAATGTAATCACGTGATTTCCGTTGAATTCAAATCCGGTGGCGTAACGGAAAACATTTAGGTCCCCCTGCAAAGTCAGGTTTTGGGCCCGCAAGGGGGATTTTACAAAGGGTAGGTATTTGGCGGCAGTCACGCTTCGGGCCCCCTAGAACCCTGGGACCCCCCGCGATGCGGGGTGTACATTATGCCACTGTTCAAAGCTAGTATTAAACTTGTACTTACTATTGTACTTGTAAGATCGAGTTAAAATACAAAATTTGATTATGAAATAAAAATAGATTCAAATTCTTCAGAACTTTTCAAAATAAATAAAAATTTCTTACACAATACGGGTATTTTTAAATCAAGGGCATTTTATTTACCTATTGTTTGCATTATTATTACAGATATGTACTTTTTAAAAGAAAGTTTCTGTTAAAAGAGCTATAGTTGACAACAGTGAGGCGCATGAACTGATTTGCTAGAAACACATGACAGTATTTATCATGGGACTATGACGTCACATGAATTTAGCCCATTGTAGTTCAGCTCGAGTCGAATCGGGAGTTGGAGTAACTATTCCATCAAAGTTCATCATTCACTATTGCGGAATAATTAAAGCTGAGGCAAATTAAATCTAAGCCTTTAGCCTTCAAAGTCCTTATTCGATGTGGTGTAGAAGTCGGGTGAATGAGGTATAGACTCTTCGTCCTCATCATCTGACTAGTTCAAAATTGTAAATCAATCACCAGAACGCCATTGTGAGAGTTCTAGAAAGATGTTAATTGAACCAGTTAATTCATTATGCATACCTTTCTTGATACATCTCTGCAAAAAAAAGTCGTAAAAGTTCGATGCCAGTCCTTACAATTTAGTATAGAAGAGCTGAGAGTTTTAGACTTTTTTTGACAAATGTAAATCAATGATCGTGTATTAAATTCAATTAGTTATCGAAGTCCTTATGTTGCCTTAAGAGAAGGGGGGGGGGATCCTATTTGGATGCCATCCGCGTTATTTTACTAATTCCTTCGCTGGCAATCCGTTATGAAGCTGGGTTGCTATATTAAATTAATCAAAACAAAGTTTCTCTGAAAAATGAAGGCGAAAAAACGAATAAAAAGGCTAGTTTTGTCCTATTATAAATTGTTTGAAGGTTACATTTTCTTAAATGATCTGACATTAATTTGATTATGAGTCATTTAACATCTTAATCCGTGTGTTTACAACCGAAACAGAACATCAAAATTAACGTTATAAAATTTTCACCTTTATTATTTTTGAAATAGAAATTCCAAGATACAATTGGTTTCTGTACAAAATTGGATAGTTTAAAATATTTAAAAAGATCACAAAATAAAAATGTTTTAATATTTTTGCCATGTAATTTTTGTGAACGAATATGACAGCAAGAATGTATGGATTTATCATTTTAATTGGAAACTCATGTTATTGAAACGAGCTGTAATGTGTTAAAGGTGTATCAACATTTTAATAGTTTAATAACCAAAAATACAGTCCATTCAAAAATTATTATTATTAATTATATTTTATTATAATACTATATAAAGTGCCGAGTATTTGAATGCATTATCAATAAAGATTGAGCCATCAAAAGTTAATATTGTTGAATTAAACTGTAGTGCATGCCCGTATAGTTTTATGTAGTAACAATATTTATCCTCGTCGAGTTTTCCAAGTTTAACTGTATTTTTATCTGGAATCTAAAGCTAATGCCTTGCGTTTTTTTTATATTTATAGACGTTTATTTTATGCTATAAATGCTTGTTGGGGCCCTTAACCGTGTCAGGATCTAATCTCCCTTCTTAATAATTATATGGTTGAGATAGATTCTTCAATTACCCATTGCTAGCAAAATTATTTAAAATAAAATAAATGTATTTTTGTAAGGAATTACTTGAAAATTTTAAAAAATCTTAGATTTATCTTTTTAAAGATAAATATTACTGAATAATCACTTATGAACCAATTCAAATTTTAGTTTTATATTTTATGTGGATTAAAATAGGAATTATTTCCCCCTTTCTCACCCCCTCCTATATTTCTTTTCTTTTTTAAAAAAAAAAATATCCTGTTGGTGTTTTAATTCTCTGGGCTGTTTTTGCAATAATTTCTTCTTTTAAAGCCCTTAGTGAATACTTGAATTGCCTCTTTTTTGTATTGTATGTGTGTGAACTAATATTTAACTGCTCCTTTTTTTTTGTAAAGACCAAGAATTGTCACCTATAAGTATGAAGAAACTTCCATAAGTCATGTATTATTTATATCACACCTTTTTTTCTTTATTTTTGCATTTTTCTTAGTGAAGTACTTTCTGTTTACGTGTCTCTGTAAGAGGTACTTCAAGAATAAATTCGATAAATTTACTGAAGGCTCTCAATTGGAAAGAACCCATGCGCAGTTTCCAACTTCTGAATTTGATTCTACATTAAATTTTCCAAGCACTCTAGTTGATCCAACTTAAACCGGATTAAATAGATACGGCATGTTTATCTAGGCTCGGAAATATTTTTTTTTACTAGAAATACCTCTCGGAATTCAACCGACCGCTTCCTTTGCGTGCAATCGATATGTTTTCTAATTCCGAAACCAGCGAATTCCTTAAACCTGACCGGAAATGCGTGTTTTGATTTCTCCTTTTCCTATTCTCTCTCTCTCTCTCGCCTTTGAATAAATAGCCTTGAGACGGATTTCGATTTTCTTCGAAGGATTTTCGTTGAAAGTCAATGTTGGTCCTCGGATTTCTGTCGTTTTTTTTTTTTCTTTATTGTTATCTGTCCCTTACATCTTGACAAGAAGTCGTGAGAATGGAAATTCTCTGCTTCGGTTTCATGGATTTTGGCGAGTGCAATCAATTCCCTATTCAAGCCTTGCCTTTCTTGTATTATCCATCCTCTATTTATTTGTCTATAAATTAGGTGCTAGTTATTGTAGGCTATACATTTCGTAACTGAAATCAACTTATATATTTATTGAAAATTTAGTGTGTAGAGGGTTGGATGTTAAAGATTAAACTAAAAGTGGTAAAGTCTGGTTGGTTCATTGAAGTCTTCTTTACTGTAATAATTATTTAATAATTTAAGTTAGGCTACACAAAGACAACACATACAGTTTACAAAAACAATGGGCAAAGAACTTAAACGAGTTTTCATTCCGTTCACAATCTTTTCTCGCCTGGCCTCTACTGAAGTTTAGTGGGCGTTTAGGATGCTTGGTACTATGAGTTACGGTTTTTATGTCAAGAGCCGTTGCAAGCAAAAATTATTGATTTATTATTGAATTATTAGAATACGTGGTAAATCTTCATTTTTTTTAAAATGTTTTCGTTGTGAAATTTAAGGTATTCTTTTTGTAGAATTAGTTTTAAGGTATTTTTTTCAACAAACTTAATGTTTTGTGCTATTTCATCTTTTCAAACATTCTGACAAAAATGGTCTTATAGTTTTTTTTTTTTCTTCTGGGAATCGTAATTTTCAAAATGTTTTAAAGTAAATAAACCTTAATGTTAAATATCTTTATAAAGCTGAAAATCTTTATAACTATGTTAAGTTATTCTAAATGATTCGTGATTTCTAAGTTAAGTACGATATGGATTCGAGACCATTATGTGACATATTGGAAGTTGATGTATTTTAAACTCATCTGGATGCCAAAATGTTTATTTTATCTGCCAAATTATACTTACTCAAGTGTTAGATTTGTCATTTGACCAAGATCAGAACAAAGAAAAGTGTCCAACAGTTCCCTTTAAACACATTCTCTCATGTAAAGGGACAAAAAATTGTTAATCTTTGCAAATCCCCCCTAATTAATAACAAATCAATTATAAAGTTACTCATATATCATTTTCTAATTTTCCCTGACCCTCACATTTCCTTATTTTAATGTTAACCATCATTGAAATTGATTTAATATAATCATAATTGCAAAGACACGTAAATTTTTTCCTTTATACCTATAGAATTCTTTTTAACAAAGATCAAAATTTTTCAGATTTTCAATAAGTTTTTATGAATTTTTTTTATTTATATTCATAAAATAATCTAATGAAATAATATTGTGCTGTGCTGTTTTTACTTTTGTAACTATAGTACATTTTATTTGTTCGTAGAACACTTGCTGTGACTCCATGGGAATGCTAAAGATAACATATTCACAGAGCATCGAATCTACTGTATACCTCTCTAGTTTAACATTAATTAAATCAAGTTAATACGTTCATACATGCATGTGTATCCGTACCCAAGCACACAAATTCTTGCAATGCATTTTATACAAAAGCTTTTTTATCGGAAACTGAATTAAATATTAAAGAATCTGATCATTTAATTTTGTTTCTTTTCATGTTTTCCTTCGAGCATATTGGCTTCTCGTCTTTATAGTTTTATTTTCTTTAAAAATCCAATGCCTTTCGTTTATACTTATTTTCGTTCCAGAGATCTGAGACTTAAATCTTTCTTTGTATCCGAGTCAGTTTGGACTAAGAGTTATTTTGAAAGGACCAGTTGACAAGAAATTTATCTCATTTTCGTTCGTCCTTTTTTTTCGTCGCCATTGTTTTGGATGGGGGAGGCTCCTTTGAAGCATTTCCTCCTCTCGACTCCAGCTTGGGTTTTATCTTTCAGCCGAACCATTTTTCTTCCGTTCTTTTTTCTTTTCTTTCTTATTTATTTATTATTATTTTTTATCATCTTTTTGCGAACTTTGCAACATTAACTTAATGTTGCTTTCCCGTTATCTTGAGTTTAACATTGTTTAGGTTTCTTATTTTCATCTTTTGTGTCTAGACAATGGGCTTTTATTGGAAGAAGTTTTCTTCACAGGCGATGTTTTGCAATAGGACTATCGAAGCCGATGTTCTTAAGAGTTGTGGGGTATTCCTGTTTTACGAAGGGAAAAAAAAGGATTTATTTCCTCTTCCCTATTAGATTGCTTTAACCACAAATAACATTCCGTTATAAGAACGAAGAAAAGTGGCGATCAAGATTGTTAGAAAATTGTTTTGTGTATCAAGTATGTTTAAGTTCAATCAAAGGTTGTTGATTATGATCAGCAATTTGTTTATGTTCTGTAATAATGGAACTATTTTCTTTTTCTTAGGTTTGTCCTTACAAGCAAATATAATTGATTAAAAACCTGTCTTTGTTTTGGTTAAATAAAGTTGTGTTGTAAAATAGAATCACAATAGACCGGTGCTTGAAGTGGCCAACTTCATGGTCGACAGTGTTTGAGTGAAGAGGGAATCGAGTCCTATAATTTCTTCAAGGATCTTAATGAGAAATAATAATCGGGATTGATACATGCTGAAAAGAACTTGGCCTTAAAATCTTCGTATTACTTCGTGTGGAATTGAGAGAAGGAGTTTGGTATTTGTTTGATTTGTTGAAAATTACTTGTTCTATCATCAGTAATTCTATAATGACACTGAATTAAAATTAAATATTAGAAATGAACTATGTGGCAGAAATTCCTTCTCCTTTCTCCTCAAATTTCCACATAAAAAAGGCCGCTGTAGCCAAGTGGTTAAGGCATTAGATCATGGCAGGCATGGCATGAGTTCGAGCCCAGTACCACTAAAGACCCGCCTTGTAGGGTAGCCATGCACGTTAAATCTGTCGAGAGCTCAAACGTCCTCCCGTTGGTGTAGTGGGGTAATTAGGAGAGGGGCCAGCTCAGGTGTCGTCCTCGTCCCTTGACCATAGTTCAAAATTATGTTGTCCGTTGGCAAAAGCCCTCGTGTATAGCTTAACAATGCGACGTTAATATTCACTCACTCACTCCACATAAAAAATTTCAGAAACCTCTCAATATTTCACTTAAGTTTTATAGTCATAGGAATTGAACTGAAGTTCTTGAATATCCATTTCATGCTTCCAAATTTGAGCCATCAAAGTGAGAAATGTCCCTTTTAAAATACCTGCAGAAAGTTATGGTAAGATCCTCCCCCTTCCCTATTTATATCATTCTTCCAGAAATACTGTTTTTTTTTCCACCGTGAATCATTTCCGAAGTAATAACTGTATTACTTTAAAAGGTCCTTTGTTTAGGCTTCTATGTGATATTTGTAATGCCTTTCACATTTCGCTGGTTTAAAACCCATAAAATCCGGCGTATAACACGCACCTCTACTTTCAAGCTGCACTTTTTAGTTTTTAGGTATATTTGCCTTATAACGCGCACCCCCTTTTTTACGAAGAAACCTAAAATGCGCGTGCGCAATGCTATTATATTTTAAAGTGATTTATTCGAGGTACTATTTCAAGCTAAAAATATATAGTCTACCTCTAGATCTAAAATCCTTTCATTTCGTAAGGAATGTTATTTCTGTCAAAGAAACTGTATTTCGATACATGATAAGTCTAATTTTTTTCTTTACTCATCTTTTTTCAATTCCTCTACTATTGGTTCACACTCTCCCTATATATATTTATAAATCCTGTTCGAATTTTCAATCGTTAATAAAATACTTTTTATTTATCCACTCAAGTTCAAATACATTTTTTAAGCTTGTAATGGATGACACTTGATGTTAAGAGTTTTTTCAAATATTAATTCGTTAATTAAATTTAATTAATTAATTATAGTTTGATATATTTTAGTCGATATTATTCCTTTAAATGACAGCACCACTGGATAAAACAACTTTTGTTAAATTTTTGATGAAGATTTAACCGAACCTGAATAATCATATGCTAGTTAGACGTCAGATTTCTTTTACCCTGATTTTAAGATAAATTCTTACCTTTTTTTATTAAACTTTCTTTAAAAAATATGATTACAAATTTAATGTGGTTAAAAAGCTTTTAATGTTAAATTAAAAGTTGTTTTGCCACTTAATATTGTGATTCTGTCATATGTATATACATATTTATATTAATTGTAAATATTGAAAAAAAGTAACTGAAGTAAAAATTTTCTTTGTTGACCTAAGTAGGAATTGATTTTAAAAAAATTTTATATTACTTGTTTTATTTTTTTTTAAGTTTTCATTTTTATTCCCGGTGTATAATGCACACCCGTCTAAATTTTGATCTTATTTTTTGAGTTAAAAGTGCGTGTTATACGCCAGATTTTACAATAAGTAAAAATTAGTATACTTTATTGGTGATTGAATTCCTTTTATGTGTAAAAATTCACTCTTGTTTTGCTCGTAATAAATCCATGTTACTAATATCTCTTCGACTTACTGAGAAAATATTTATTATCACTAAAAGAAAGTACTGTATATGTGGGATTTTTTTGCTGAAAATATACAAGATTTAATATGGTTCCTTTTCGTACGAGAAACACTTGTACAATCTTTGCCAAAGTTTGAAACTTCATCTTCAGCATAAATGTGGTATGAAATTACTTAGTTCAGAAGTGGGGTGAAAACGAAAGTTTTTCGCTGCAAGGCGCTGTTGATATTCAGTGTTGACTTAAGCATTATTGAATGGAGAAGTATCGCGAGAAAGTGGGAGTAGATACCTCTTTGCGGAGGTTGCCAAAATTAATGATGCATCAAACTTCGGTGGGCGGCGGAGAAAAGATAAACTCAATTTTTAATCCCGTTAATAAATATTATCGCCCACCTCATTGTAGGAAATTAACAAGTGTAATAGTTAAATGCGTAAAGGGCATGTGTTAAAAGCATCACTTCTAAATAATTAGAGGCCGAGGTTGCCGAAGGTCAGAAGTTCGGGATGCCTTCCCACCCAAGACTTTCGTGGGGAATAACAGTTCTCTTTTCTTGTATTTAAACAGATTTTAAATGCCTAATGTAACGTGGTGTGAAAGTCAGAAGAAAAAATGTCCATCTGCCATAGCCCTATAGTTATATGGACTCAAATTGAAACAGATGTTTAACCATGTGTTGCCGTTCTTATTCTTGAAATTGAAATATATATATATAATTGGGACTCGTGACCGTCGAGTTGTGTGTTCAAGTCCTGGTGCCACTGAAGACCCGGCCGCGGTAGCCTAGGGGTCAAAGTATCGGATCGTGCTGGCACGTCATGAGTTCGAGCCCAGTACCACTAAAGACCCGCCGTGTAGGGGAGCGATGCACGTTAAATCTGTCGTGAGCTCGAACGTCCTCCCGTTGGTGTGGCGTGGTGTGATAGTTAAGAGAAGGGGGTCCCAGCTCTGGTGTCGTCCTCGTCACTTGACCATGGTTCAAAATGACGAGGTCCATTGCCAAAAGTCCAGTGCGACGTTAATATTCCCTCACTCACTCACGCCACTGTAGACCCGCGGTTTAGAAGAGCTGATGCACGTTAAATCTCTCAAAATTCAAAGTCATTTTGGCGTGGTGTGGTAGTTTGGAGAGGAGGGTTTACAGCAACACAGCTGCCTTCCTCGTCACTTGACTGAGGTTCAAAATTACGTGGTCCGTCGCCAATAACCCACGTGCTGCTTTGGAGTGTGGTGCTAAACAAACAAATCAATCAATCAATACGATAATTTTTACTTTAAATAACTACCAAAATTCTTGTGTTGTTACTAATGTCACCTGTCTGACTCTGTCAGATCGAGGCTCACGAAATTTATCGCGGCAAAGGCCTATATGTACGCCTGACCACCTCTAGGTTGGTCTAAATCGTACTGTCACCTATATGGTGCTCAAAGCTACGGCTAACGCGTATATTTATCCCTTTGGCGCGAGGAATTTTATGGGCCTTGATCTAACACCGTCGGACAGGTGGCATTCGCAACAATACCAACAAATTGTTCTTTTATTCTAATAGAAAGTTAATATTTAATATTTATTTTTTAAATTATACTACACACAATTTTTTAAAAAAAATATTCTTGTGTAAGCTTTATGAATCACCTAACTTAATATCGATAATTTGTGTCGCATCTCGTAATTACGGATCGTAATAAGATGAAAAAATATATGTTTGAAATGAAACTCCTCTCCAATTTTACACATCACATCTCCTTAGGACTTTGTTTCAGATAACTGGGCAGTAAAAAAGTTTCTTAAACATTAATGAAAAAAGATTTTTTAATTTTTTCACTAGTTTATTAAAATTATTCAAGGAATTTAATGCCAATTACAATTATTAATTTTGAACAAATTCTTTTTTTTTCTTCAAATACCCAATGCCTGTTTATTTATAAAAAGAATAGGTCAGAAAAATGTGGTACGTGTCATCAATGTAAAATTCTGTTAAGCCAGATTTACGTAATCATATCTTTAAAAAATGAAAATAAATTGAAGCTTATTTTGTATTTTGCAACCAGAATCGAGTTTCTTGATTTATTGTTCAAATATTTTTCTTTGAATGTCAACGTTTTTGTTTCACTGTTCTAACGCCATAGTGCACGAAATTATAATATGACACGCAAACTGTCGTCAGCTTGCATTTATAGAATTACTGTATGCACGTACCGTTTACTGGTAAATTTAGTAAGGGTTCAGAAATTAATTTGGTTCTGTAGACAAGTTTTCATGTGAAATTACTATTATTCAAAGGCTGTAGACTTTTTTCTTTATTTCGTTCGCTGCATTTGTATTTTAAGGAGAAAAGGGGCATTAAATGCATTGGTTTTGGAAGAACTACAATTTAGTGTAAAAAATAATAATTCGAGAAAAGAAAAGATGAATATTGTGCCAGCAATAATATACATGTAATTTTCGAGAAAGGTCAGTTCTCAAAGATTTCAAAAGGAATATGTTGTTTCAGTTGTTCAATAGAGAACGAGACTCAAAGGGAAAAAATACTTAGACGAGCTTTTTCATTTACGAGACTTTAAAAACTTATAGTAATGTTTCCGGATTTGAATTGAGACATTTTGTTGAATAGAATCAATTTTTTGCATGCGTTGGAAAGGTGGTATGTTTAAATCGTTTATCATATTGACGAATGCACGAGTAAAACTGTGACTTAGAAAATACAGCGTAAACACAAATAGACTAACACAATTCTTTGTTCGCTTCCATCTATTTATAGTCTTGGTCAACCGAAAGCTTTTAAAATCATGATTTGCGTTAAAGACATTTCTGATTGGTCAGCATATGCAGGTGATGCAAGATTGCATCATCCTGATTTAAAAACGCTAGCCTTTTAGTTTTTTTGAGATATAAAGTCGTGGTAAGTTCCCATTAGGAGAGAAAATTTCCGTGAATTATTACATGTATATAGTTAATTCAATATTTGTAAAAATAGTACTTGAAGCGCTAGCTTTAGATCAAAAAGTATCAAACTGCCTCTAGGAATACTTCTGTTTTATGATGAAGTGACCAAATTTCGTTACTGTTATATTTATTAAGTTACATTGAATTTCGTTCTGTATATTGGGTTATATTTATAAACGCACCATTATTGAAATTTTAGCCTTTTCTGCATCAGAACGATCATTCTTCTGAAAAAAATATTATTCAATTGAAAACTTTCTCTCGAAGAAGACGCGATATATGTAAGTTATGTGGTGTATTTAAGTATTAGCTTTCGGGTTCGAGAGAGAGAGAGAGACTAGAAGCTAAAGGATAGCGGTGAAGATTAACGTAAGATAACGTAAAGCTAGACGAGAACACTTCGTCAATTGTTTGATTAATATTAAGATTGACGATTGGGCCAATTAGTTGTTAAATTTTATTAGGGCGGTTTCGTTTGGATTACTTTAGAAATTATCTTCAAATATAAGAAGGTGTATTGTGTGTGCCTGGAAGTGTTAAGTGTAAGTGATCCGATTTTTTTTATTATATCTCCAATTATCTCGTCTACTTCGCTATTGCTCCCATATTTATCAATAAGGTCGATTCATCACTAGAGGGCGCTGCGATCGTTTGACCATCATCACATGATTATTAACGTGGGATGAAGTAAACAATAACAGCTGATCATATTACACTTGTGGTTTTGCGCTAACTTTCGAATTTGCTTACATTATTATTTTATATTCTTTAAAGTTTTTTTAGTACTCTAAATATTTTTAATATATTTTCTAGTCTTTTGCTTTTCGTATAGTAATTAAATACATACATAGCTTTAGTTTACAGTATTAGATTTAAGCTTAGTTTATACTTATGTTCTTTGACTTCGTGTCTTGTGTTTTTGTATACTTTTAGGCTTAGTAATTAGTTTGTCAGCCACATTGTGTTTTAAAAAATTATGGATCATTCAATTGAACAAAATCCTGTATACTTAAAAATTAAGTATTAAAGTGTAAACTAGGAAGGGGGGGGGGCACTTGGCGATGTTAATTATTTTTTGGCGACCGGAATCGATCGCCAAACAACATAATTTAGCGATAGGTGTTTCGAGAATTTACGAATTTTAATTTGCAATAAAAAGATATTGATGTGAAATTTAAAAAAATATTTATAAAGCTATCAGTAATGCGTATAAAAATATAAATTATTTGTTTTTTTTTTAAGTTTAAAGAGAAGAAAGGATTTCATTTTGTTATATGCTAGTAGATGCAAATCCGAAAATACCGCCAAAATACTCAGTCGCATTAAACACGATTGAAACATGTGGCTATTTGCTTAGCCCACCATCATGTGATTATGACGTCAGATGAATCGAGTCCATTGGTGTATTTCTTAACTTGGGTTGATGAATTAGTGTTGTTGAGATTAAATAAATTGTGTGTGGGTGTTGTTTTGGCTATGTGTGGCTAGTTTTCCTTCTATCATACACTATTGGATGGGATAGTTCATCCATTACAGCTTGACCAAGGTTCAAAATTGCAAGGTTCGTCGCCAATAGCTCTCATGTTACCTTAAAGTTTGACGCCAATAAACACTCTCTCGCTCACTCTTCAGAAAATATCCTCTTCTAAAGTTTTCAGTCATCTTAAATTTTATTTTTAGAAACCATCCATCAAAAATTTAAAATTAATGCCCTTTATTCCAAAGCATTAGTGTTCAAAAGCATCGTTCTTCCGAATCTTAAATTTACATTAGGAAGCTTAAACTTACATTAGACTCTGTCAAAACTCTATCGATGATATTAATTTATAAAAGTGTCCCCCTCTTATCTTTTCTCATTCCTGATGCATAATAAAACTCGATTATTGAAAATGCAGAATTTAATGAGCACATTCAAGTGGTAATCTTGATCATTCACTTAATTCAAATGGAATGAGATTAAGGTTTAAAATAGATTTTAAGGCCGTTACTGCGTTGTTCTTTTAAATTATTTACTATTTAAGTAGCTTTCGCTTAAGCAAATTTCGCAAAATCTGTCTGCATCTTAGATGGCACTCATAGTCTTAAAAATAATCTTTTCACGGTTATATTTGACTGAAATTTCACTTAAAATATTGCGTAATGTGTTCTTGAAGAGGTTGAATTCGAAATGAGAACAAGAAAACCTAGTTCTAAATTCGCCATTTTTTTTTTTCTTGTTGAATTAATATTTTATTTTATGCATATATTGTAAAATCCGTTATTTTAAATAATCTTTATTTATATGGTGATTGTAAATTGTTTGATTTTTGAAGACATTTGTACTTGATTATTTTAGCACTTAAAACATTTTTTAAAATTATTATTCACTTTTTTTCAAAAAACAATTAGAGTCCTAAATTTTTAACGCGTTTAATCTCTTGGCAATTATTATGAAGAGGATTTTTTTTTTCGCTTAAAGATATGAAATTAAAATCACATTTTTGTCATAGAAGCTGCATATAAAAGGGGTAGGGGAGGATTATCAATAAAATTCCCATAGAACTTTACTTTAAAAAGATTTATCTAATTTATATATATATAATCTGCATTCCCATCATAACTCTGAGTATATTTAATGCGCTTTATTTTTCTTTTGTTCGTGCTTAACATATATAAAGTATTTTTTTTAAAAAAAATAAGAGGATGAAGATGTTTCTTTCCTGATTTTTTCCCCTCTTCCGGTTGGAGAAAGAAAAGCTGTCAAAAAATGCTTTGATTTAATTTGAAATAAAAAATGTTAGATTTTTTTTATATGAAGGATTTATTTGATCATTATTTTTTTTTTTCCTTTTACGGAAAAAAGATTTTATTATCGAATATTCCGAAATGACATGAGTGTGTATCCAATTTTCGTTATAAAAATGTAATGTTTTTTGTTTCTTTCTACATTTTTGTCTTTATCTTCTCAGCTAATATTTATACTTTGAAAAATATATTGAATCAGTAGCAAATATAACTTGCTTATTATATATATTCTAAGTCTGCCTTTTTTTAACACGCTTTTATAAGTTTCACTTGTATGTAACGGAATCTTTGAATTTAATTTTCACCCGCTTAAAAGGTCAGATAAATTCGAAATTTTACACACTTGTCAAGGACTTATGACAATACAATAATTTCATAATTTTGTTCCATTGTCCTTATCAGGATCGTCAGGAATAACGATAATCAGATTTGATGACAATTCCATACATTACTTCCAGATTTGGCGACTTATTGCATATACCATATTCAAATTTGGCGACTAATTTCATATCCTTTTCAGATTTGACGACTAATTTCATG